>JAAGNO010022616.1:20839-31275 GCA_033439905.1 Ceryle rudis
CTGCCCAGAGACTCCTTCCCTAGAGACTTTCCAGACCCACCTGGATCTGTTCCTGTGTGGCCTGCCCTGGGTGACCCTGCTTTGGCAGGGGGGGGGTTGGATTCAACGCTCTCTAGAGGTGATTGTGTGAAATATAATAATAATTTATAATAATTTAATAAGTGTTCACTAGGACAGAGGAAAGTCAGCAAGACTGCTGTCCAAGCTGAGGTTTTAAATGTTGCTCCACAAAGGGACTTGCAGTGGTTATTTGTTTATTTTCTTGGACTAGAAGGATTTCACATTGACTGGATGAGAACGTTCCTGCTCATACAAGTACCATGTAGACTGATGGCTCGTGTGCTCTCCTGGAGAATATGGGCTCAGCTTCTGATAGGTAAGAGAGGAACCATCCAGGATCTGCTGTATTGAGCTGTGGGTGAAGCCAATGCCTTACCACCAATTCCTTTCTGAGCATGGATCTCTATTTCTTCTCTCCTTATGTTTTGGGGCAAAATAACCCAGAACAAAGTGTTTAGATTCCACTTGAACAAATAAAGGAGAAAAATCTATTTGGTCCAAAAAGCCTTTTGAATGCTGTTTCCCAGTTTCACCTCGAGAAGCAGAAACTCCAGATGTACAGTGGGGACAGCAGTGATGTCCCACTCAGAATGCCCATGGACCTGTGGGAGCTGCAGAGATGCCATCTTCTGACGGGAAAACTCATCCTCTCTCCAGATCTCCTTGGGTGACTTTGGCAAGGGGAGACTCCACTGCTGACAGTTGCCCTCCAATGGAGAAACTCAGCCACACACCTTCTATTTGGGCAGCAGCCACCGCCCTGTATCCTGGGATGAAGGTGAGGATGGGAAGAAGTTCACAGCTCTTTGACAAACTGCAGCAGGCGTGACCATGACCTTGGGCTTGGTGGCCTAGGGGTTTCCATGCTCTGTAGCCATCTTCGCATTTCCCCAAAGCCCCCACGATCCGCTCTCTCCCATGTTCTCCTGCTCAAATCCAGTAGATGGCGACAGGATATAAAACATCCTGTTAATTCTTCCAGAAATTGGAGGGGGTTTATGTTTAATTCATTTTAACATTCCCCCCCCCCTTTGAAATAAATTTATTTTCACATTTCAAAGTCATGGCTGCATTTGAGATCATTTATCTTTTGATATCTTCTTTTGCTCCTCATGTCATACAATTCATTTCACATTGAGAGTCACCACCAACCTCCTACACTTCTTTCAAGGTTGGAGGAACTAATACAAGTATTCCTCGATACTGCTGTCAGCCCAGGACAATTGATGCCATCCGTGATATCATCATTTGGGGATTTTTGATCTATCCGCTTTTACTTCTAAGTCTGTCACCTTACTTCTCAGATCTGCGATTGATTTTCATGACCTCCTGTAAGATTGCTGCAGCCATATGGAAGGTCAGACACCACATTGCTAGGGCTCGGAATAGAACAGGAGGCATTATCTTGAAAAGATTTGGGGTTTTTTTTTCACCTAGGGAATGTAAGAAGTGCTATTTACCTATGAGCAGCCATTCTTCAGTTCTGATAGTGAAGTACCTACAGGATGGGAAATGGGGAAAATCTGGTTTTCATTTTGTAGGTCCACTCTGGAATGGCAATGTATTAAAATAGCAGCGCAATCCAACACCTGCAATCCCTGACTCCCTTCAAGGATATCTATCCAAACGCAAGTCCCGGCCATCCCAGTCTGAGTTGTTTGGAAGGCACTCTCAAGAAATATAGTTTTCAACAGTCTCTTTAGTGGACGTACATCTTGAGTTGGGATACACACATTTTCTGCCGTTGTCTCTACTTTTTTTAGGATGAAGCACCAGCTGAAACAGTCACTGAGGTGATTTCTAAAATCCTGGTTGTCATGGAGACAGGAACAGGCTGACCGCCTCCTGGTTGCAAAAGGAGAGAGTGGGCTACAGCAGCTTCTCACCAAGAGATGTTCCAAAGACTTTTCACATCTGTAAGTCTGACACAGAAACACCTCTTTATCTTGCAGGGCAGTTAAACCTTAACTCTCCGAGGTACTTGCTGTAGTAATGCAAAAAAAGCAGTAAAAAATCGAAGAATATTTCTTATCTATCCTACCACCTGGATGTGATCCTGGGCAACCTGCTCTAGATGAACCTGCTTTAGCAGGGGGTTTGGATGAGATGATCTCCGAAGGTCCCTTCCAAACCTCCCCCACACCTTCTCTGATTCTGTGATATTTTATTCAGCACTTCAGACCAGTTTGATTACTGCAGAGGAAAGACAGAACCCTGCACATATTTCTCCTCTTAATAACATATGTGTAGCCAAGATGGCAATAATGACCTTCATTAAATGTACTGTGTTCCTTGGGGTAAGACAAAGAATCAGAGATGTCCGTGTAAAATCCTAAATCCTCCCTTCATAGGAAAGGCCACCTCACGTGTTTCAGGAAATCTAATGAAAGTAGCCAAGAGCCAAATCTCCTGAGCACAGAAGGGCATGTCAGGCCATTAGCCAGTTAACTGTGGTAATTGATACACCAATAAGTACAATTTTCCCCACCATTAATATAGGCAGTAGCCAGAAAGAATTATTGATTTCTCTTTTTAACTTCAAAAGCAGATGAAAGCTCTTATGGAGAGCTTTATTGAAAACTTATTCACCATCTGGAAGGAGAGAAGCCATTTCATTTTCCCCTAAATAGAAAAAAAAACATAATCCTCATGTCTCATTTTCCAGCACTGCTTGGTGATGCACAGTCTTGGGTGTCACAAACCTTTGTGTAGTAGAGACACCCATCTGGCAGCAGTCTGACAGCTCCCATGGTAGGACAGGTGCCCATCTCAGGTGCCATGCGACTCAGGATTTGGGGGAATATGGATTTAGGCAAAAATTAGGACCTCAGATGGACCTATCTGAGCACAGAAGACCTTCTCACTCTTGACAACTCCGTGTCAGGAGGTTGGAGCCAGGTGGGGTCAGGCTCTGCTCCCAAGGAACAAGAGACAGGACAAGATGAAATGGTCCCAGGTTGCCCCAGGGGAGGTTTAGGTTGGAGCTGAGGAACAATTTCTTCCACCCCCTTGAGGGTTGTCCAGGGCTGTGCCAGGCTGCCCAGGGCAGGGGTGGAGTCCCCGTGATCCCTGGAGGGGTTTCCAAGCTGTGGAGATGTGGTGCTGAGGAACATGGGTTAGTGATACCCCGGCAGCCCTGGATTAGTGGCTGGACATGGTGATCTGAAAGGTCTTTTTCCAACCAAAACAATTCTATGATTCCATGATAAAGGTGTGTATCTTTCTGACAGAAACCTGCACTGCATTTGAACATGTGACAAGCTGGCAGAGGCAGCAGTCTGTGTGGACCAATCCTTCGAGTGCCCTGTGTCAATCCTCGCAGAAAACACTGCTCATTGGTACTGTCCATGTGAGAACATGCCCTTGAACGCTACCTGTGAAGTTTAAGTGGTACCATAACTGCTTTTTTGATCAAATGCAAAAGAACCTGCTGAAGCTTTCCACAGCAGCCAGGAAGACCTGTATTTTAATAACTCAAAGCAACCTATACTTTGCTAACTGAAAGCAGCCTATACTTGAACGAATCAAAGCAACCCATACTTTAAGAAAGCAACCCCTGAACAAATGAGCAGTTATTCCATATGGATGAAAAGATGTGCACTGAATACCAGGCACCTACTGATAAATTACTGTGCTGGTTACAGCATAACAGCAGCCTCTTTGCCATAACAAGTGTGCGGAGCCAGCTGCAGAACCAACTGCACTCAGTTATTATCCCCAAACCTTCGTTTTCCAGCCAGGTTCCAACTCTTCTCTCTCCCCTCCCATCATTATTAGTAGTGATTCATCCTGAACCTTCCTGGCTGGTGTTGAGAGCTTCAGCCATGAAGGCCAAGTGAACTTCAGCACAAGAAGAACTCAAGGCAGATTAAAAGTATCGCCTGGGTGAAGCCTGCTGGAGAGAAGTAAGGAGAAAGAGAAGAGAGAGAGAGAGAGGGAGAGAGATTCAGTGTGCTGCAGTTTGAAGTACAGATCAACTAATGCTCTGGGTAGTTTGCAGATCATAAATCTCAGAGCAGTACTGTTGGCCTGACAGGCACATGCTGAGGTTTAAATGACACTTTTCTGTCATAGCAAGCTTTTCTTTGACTTTGAGTGCTAATTGCATGTTGCATTTGGTATGAAGCCTCTTCAGTCACTTGAGCTGAAGTACCTCTGCCTGATCACCTCTGCTGTCGCATCAGCCTCCTTTGGGAAGTTCCCTGACCTAGAGAAGAGAGGAATTTCTCTGCTCATTTCAGAGAAAAAGTTTTTTTCTTGAGAAATAGGATCTCATATTTCCAAAAGTTTAGAATTTGTAGTGGCAAAGAGACACTTTCTGTTTACAAGGCTGAGTTAACGCAACCATTTCCCTGCAGAAAAGTGCAGGTTGATATACTGGAGAAATGAAAGGAACAATAAAGGTGGAACAAAAGCAGATGGAGAAACGGTTGAAGTGATTAATTGTGAATCAAGGAGTGGCAATTCATTTGTCCATGTAATCTACAATTTGCATAATCCTATACTGAGAGCCAAATTGTTCAGCCATTATGCATATTCATGCTCGATTCAAGCAAAGACTCAACTTCTTCAGGATCTGAGCACCTGCTTGTGAGATTTTACTGAGCAGGAGTGGCATAATTCATGTGTTTGAAGTTAAGCATGTCATTTACTGAAAGCACAGGCTTTTATGATGGTGTTTGGAGGAAGGTCGCATCTGATTTGACGACTGAGATGGGAAATTAGGTGAGTATAAATCCAGCTTTGTCCCTTCTAGTAGTAGAACCTACCTCAGGTAGGTGGGTGGGGTTGGGAGGCTGAGAGAAGAAAGTGTTCACTCTTCTCCCTAAAGCTTCATGGGAAAAAAAAAGCCAAACAAAAACATAAAAAGCCAAACAACCAACAAGATAAAAAAACCCCAAAACCAAACAAGCAATAACAAATAAACCAACCAACGACAGATAAACCAACCAACAATCTGTCACGAGATAGGATCATGCAGAAGTGTTGTGATAAATCTCAACATAGTTCATGCTTGAAAAAGCACTCTTGACTTCAAAGAAGAACTAAGCAGAATTGGAACCAATATTTGAGCTTAAAAATGGGTTTTATCAAGCAACCAAGCTACAGTCCCTGCTTTTGTCATCACTATTGAGTGCAATTAAGAAAAAAAATCATACGGAACAATCCAGTTACTGTGCTGGAAAGCAAGACATTATGGGAATGGTTGAACATCTTAACAGCAGGTTTGTACCCAGACTTGGAGTAAAAATAAGTCTTCTTGTTTATCCCTTGAAGGACTGCTGTAACACACTGTATTCAATTAAAATACACCCACAAAACCTAAAACTCTCTCACTTCTCAATAAAATGATCAGTTTCCAGAAAGAACAGACACCACCACCAGGGAGAAATATAATGAAGCGCCTTTGCTTGAGCTCTTGATGGACTCGTTCACTAAAGGAAAGTAAGATTCTGGGAGACAGCTGCTGCAGCATGTGGGAAACTCTGGTTATGTTGTCCTAGGTCGACCATCCAGTGTAGGATAACCCTAATTGTTGATTACATTGACCGTGTGTAGAGTTATTGTTGACAATATTAATCACCACGCTATCGAACACTATTTTTTAACACGACTGAGACGTGCGTGACAGGATTTAGAGGGAGATTTGACAGGTCGAGTGCGTTTGTAATTCCCCATTTGCTCCTGTTTTCAAATGCCTTAAAATATTCAACCCAGAGGCACAATGGCTCAATTTTTTGATTGCGGTGTTCCTTTGCTTGTGGGTGCTGTGAGGACAAATTTTACAGCAGTGAGCAGTGAAATTCTGGTGTTATTTCATCTGAAATAATCCCAAATTACCACTGGCTGAGTTAAGAAACAATCGGGTCCAAAATAGTGATCTGAAGGTTTGAGAGAACCCAAAAAACATAGTGTGCTTAGATTCTTAGGTTTCTTTGATTTCTTAGATTAGATAAGATTTATTAGATTAGATTTAGATTTATTATAATTCTTAGATTATATAAAACGTATTATTTAATATTTTGATTTATTAGATTAGATAAAATTTATTAGATAACAACTGGAAATTGTGATATTTCTCCTGTGTAGGTACAGGGTTAATATTGATGTGAAGCTGTTGCGTGTGATTGTGTCCTGTATTTAGCAGCCCAGAGGGAGCAGAGATGACCCTTCCCTAATCCTCCATTCAAATTTAATCCAGTAGCCTGACCACAAGGTCTCAGAGCAGAATATAACAGCCTCATCTCAGTCTTGCAGCATCACTGGTTGATGAAACTCTTCTCTGAGACCCTGTCTGATTTGAACAACTCAAACCAGGAATTCAGATTTTGTAAAAGACATGGAGAAAAGCCCAGGATAAATTGTTCTCTCATTCATCTCCGTGCCAATGCACAATTATTCCCTATGGATTCTCCATAATGGATTGACTGGAGGGAGCTGTCATATCTTTTTTTATCCCATTTATCTTGGGCATCTTCTCACTGTTTCTCTTCTGCATCTTTTCCAGAGCCTACCTGTCAGAAAGTAGTTTCTGTCCATCCTGACGGTTCCCTGTAGTGTCCCTTATTGCTTAAACCTGTTCAGAGCAGATTTCTACTTCTACACTTTACAGCCCACCATCACATGTCAGTGGCTACAACTGTTCCTTTTTATATCCCTCCACACACCCTGGAAAAAAAAAATAATAAAAATCCATAAAGCCATTTTGCTTTTCACTGGAAAATAATGTAGAAAGTTGTGTATTGCCTGTGCTTGTATAAGAAGTTTGACAAAGCACCCTGGTGAAAGAGTGATAAAAACTCCTATCAGCTTCATATTTTCTTAAAGCCTCCTAAAACCAGGTTTCTAAAGGAAACGTCTTCTAGAAAAGAGCCCAACGGAAGCCCAAAGAATATTTTCTTTCGCGCATTCTTTGACCCGCTAACTGCTTATCCCTTCAGAGTGCTACTTCTAGGAGTGGATAATCCCCCTTGTCAAAAGTTTCAAGCTTAAAAATTCAACATCGTTCCTTCAGGACAAGGAGGACTCACATGCTGGGCTCCTCTGCAAGCCTTTGCTGGGGTGCATTTTGTTAGGGGTGCTCCACCTGAGGACTAGGCTGAGAAACTCATGACTCCGGTGGGATATCAGCATGGTTTTGTTTAAAGCTGTATTTGCTTTTCCTGTCCCAGACACCTCTCAAAGCCTGTGGTTGCTGCTGAGTGAGGTGCCAGGCTTTCCACAACAACAACAACAAAAAAATCAATCTGGATTCATGCAGATTTCCTTGATATATACAAACTGACTAATCTATCTTTTTTTTTTATTTTACAAAAAAAAACCAAAACACCATCCCCAAACCACAATGAAAAAATGAATAAGATGCCCACAGCTACTATCCACTTTTCTTTGTCTCTTTGGCATTTCTCTCTATCTCAAAGTAAATCTAAGGGTGAATAGACTTGGAAACACAACAGGACCAAAGACAAATGAAAAGATCCCTCACCATTACTCTCACTTTCCTCGTCCCTTTCAAAGGCTTTTGTTTTGATCAGTTATAATAATAATACTTGTAGAAAAACCTGAAGAAAAATAGCTCTGACTGACTCACAAGCTTCCCATCATTCACACCCCAATACAGAAAGCTGGCAGTGTTGGGAGTTTTCATTAGCAATTAGCATTAACAAAGCTCATCTCTCTTGGTGCCTTTGGAATAAACATTGATTATTTATCAGTGGCGAGGTTTCTTCCTGAACAGAAAACCAAAATCTTTTTCTTTCTCTTTGCTCATTTAGCTACCCAAGGGCAGAAAGCTCTGGGACTTCGAGGCAGTTTATGATCTGCCCCCTGGCTGTAATTCATTCCAGGAGACTGTAATTAATTCCCTTGCAGAAGCCCCTTGAAGGGGCAGTTAAATGCAATAATTCACCTAACACCCCTATAACATCAAAAATAAAATTAAAATAAGAACATTTCCACTGCCAGGCCACACCACCACATGTTATGAAGGGTAGTGGAGTAAAAGAAGGGCAAGGAAAGAGGTAAAGATAAGAAAATACCGATTTCCCAGATGGTTTGAAGTAGTTTGGACCAGTTTAAAGGAGCAAAGTTTATTGTATAACAGACTCATCAGGCCAATCAATATTGCAGAACCCAAATATATTTGTCTGAAATGTTTGTAAATAAGGTAATAGAGATTCTTTTTCCTAGCATCATTTCTATTTATGAGACGTTAGCAGGAGCAGACTGTGATCTTTTCAAAGTTATCTCTAGCAACATTGTGATTCTGGTGATGTTATAATGCTACTGCAACATTAATCAATAGGACAAGTCGTATACTAAGCATATCATGAAGTTACTAATCAATTACTCTTGCTTGAAATGCACATACGTATTAGGTAGTTTATGGATTAAAATACCGTGTTCACAGAGAAAAGGTAACACTTTCTGGGTAAGGGATCTTTGACATCCATGCTTTATCTTGTTTTCAAAGCCAGAAAGATCAGCTGTAAATAAAAGGAACAGCGCAGGATTTGACTTTTGTTAGAAAATGTAATCCATGGCTCCTAATAAAGGATTCTGAACAGCCATTCTGCCAAGACACAGCATTTTCTGTAACATTCATATTTCTATGAGGCTGCCGAAAGGATGAATCCAGTTAAAGAATTTGTATTTAACTGTTTTTTTGGATTTATCTAAATCTAGCTATTGAGAGCCTGTTTGTTAAAACCAAATGGAGTTAGGGAGTGTGCATTTAAATCCCATTAGGCTGCCAAGACACTCGATCACGTCTCTGGTGTTCCCTGATGAAGGATCTCCCTGCACCCAATGCTGCAGCAGTATCAGCAACCCTTTGCCTCCTCCTCTCCTGAACAGGCTGGAACATGGTCCCAGGGCACATTTAGACAGAAACCAGCAAATTAGGAGCACAGACTGTTGCAAATTTCCAACAGGCTGAGGGAGGTTCTCCTGCCACTCTACTCTGCCCCAGTGAGGTCACAGCTGGAGTATCCGGTCCAGCTCTGGGATCCCCAGGTCAAGAGGGACAGGGAAGATGTCTCTGCTGGAGAGAGTCCAGCAGGGGCTGGGAAGATGCTGAGGGGCTGGAGCATCTCTGTGGGCAGGAAAGGCTGAGAGCCCTGGGGCTGTTCAGCTGGAGAAGAGCAGCCCGAGAGGGGAGCTGAGCAATGCTGAGCAAGAGACAAAGGGCCCTTTAGGGGGCAAGAGGATGGGGCCAGACTCTGATTTTCAGTGGTGCCCAGAGGCAGGACAAGGGGCAACGGGCACCAACTGGAACCCAGGAGGTTCCCTCTGAGCAGGAGAAGGAGCAAGTTGTTTGGTGTGAGGGTGTGGGAGCCTGTGCCAGGCTGCCCAGAGAGGTTGTGGAGTCTCCTTCTCTGGAGAGATTCCAAACTCGCTTCTGTACATCTACCCTTGCTTCTGTAAATCAGACAATTCTTAATTAATTCAAATGTCCAAGTGCCATTCTTGAATGCACAAGTCACTTTATTCGTACCAGCAATTGCAAACAGGAAATATGGGGTGTTAAAATATGGACACAAGTTTAATTTGCTCTTCAAGTTCCTGCCTTTTCCACAGGCAGTCCCATAAAGAGCTTGAGAGCAAGATTTACAGGCTTAGATCAGTACATCTATTAGAAATAGTTTTCACCAGAACATGAGTTGGACAAGCGTATTAACTTCAAATCGAGCAGGCTTCTAATTAAAATATGACCAAATAAACCGTGGAATTTCAATCACGTTTCCGCTGCGCAGGATCCAGTAGCAGATCGCTGCTTCACCAGTTTGGTTACTTTTGGGCCGGGGTATTTGGAACAGTCTTCCCAGAGAGGCTGTGGAGTCTCCTTCTCCGGAGAGATTCCAGCCCCACCTGGACCCTGCGCTGCTGGGCCCCCTGCTCTGGGTGCCCCTGCTGGATGGAGCAGGGGGGTGGCACCAGATCATCTCCAGAGGTCCCTTCCAACCCCACCGTGCTGTGACTCTGTGACTTTGGGAAGAAAGAAATCCCTTCATCAGTGCATGGAGGAGGAAAATTGTACAGCTTGGGGAAAAAAAAGTATGCTCATTCCAGTAGGAATTTTTCACGTGCTCCTTTTTCTTTCATATTTTAGGGCAATGAAGCTGGTAAAGGGTCTGGAGAAAATGTCTTATGAGGAGCCTGAGGGACCTGGGGTTGTTTGGTCTGGATAAGAGGAGGCTGAGAGGAGACCTCACTGCTCTCTGCAGCTCCCTGAAGGGAGGTTGTAGGGAGGTGGGTGTTGGTCTCTTCTCCCAGGTGACTACTGATAGGACAAGAGGAAATGGCCTTAAGTTGCACCAGGGACTCATTCTTTGGCTAGGATTAATAGGTTAAATAGCCTATGTGATTTGCTTTAG
>JAAGNO010022618.1:0-24510 GCA_033439905.1 Ceryle rudis
ATTAATCAAGACAAAACCTCAAAGTTCAAGAGATTCTTCTTAATATATGTTTATATATAAACAGAAGCAAGCTTGATCATGCTGCAGGACTTCATTCACAAACATGCAAAAGTATTATGGAGACTGGTGAACAGAAACTCATTAAGGTTGTGTTATTAGAACAATGTCATGTTTAAAAATCCTCCAGTTTATTTCTCACTTTGTAATTACATGTTTTCTTATCTCAAGCAAAATTTGGAACAGTTGGATGTTCTGATGTAGATAACTGAATCCACACTACTAGATTATAGAAGACTACTTCCCTGCTTTTATGCGTGACCTCTTTTTGTGCAAGGCACACACACTGATAGGCTATAGAAGATGGCTTCTTTCCCTTTACATATGATGTTTTTCTGTACAAGGCATACATATTTGCAAAGTTCCTGATACTATTCTAACTACTATTAATTTCTAATGAACACCAAAGTTTCACCTGAATTTCCTTAGTGGGTATTGCAAACTAAAGCAACATTAAAAAATCTTTCCAAAGATCTTCATGAGTATTTTTTTCACTTCTGATTCATACATTTGAGAAAATGTTTTTATATGCAATTAACATACTTGGTTTAAGCAGTTAAACAGTGGATAAGTTTAAATATTTCTCAGGCACAACATGATAATAACTTTTCAAAATCTATCACTTCAGGCTCATTTTCTTTTCAGAAAGTAACCTTAGCCTCCTCGATAACTCAATCAAGCAATATTTTTTTCAACTTTGCCTAACCCTTGTCTCCAAATGCATTAGGAAGCTGTTTTGGAACTCTTGACAGGGATTGATAGAGTTTAAGGCTATAAATTACACTAATACAGTTATTTCTAAAAGAACATTTTATGTACCAAGACCTTTAAAACATGCTTCATAAAAGACAGTTCATTAAAAAAAAAATCTGTTAAATTGTTAAGAAGTTGTCACTGCAGAGATTGATTTTATTACATTTCATATAGGGTGTGTGTTGATGCACAGAATTTTCTTTCAATGTATTACACAGCAAGAAAATTATCCATCAGAAATGTGATACTATGTTTTAATTATTCTTACTATGAACTTTATGAAATAGAAATTATTTTTATATTACTTTAAAAGATTATTTGGAATAGAAACTAGTAACAAATATTCTGTCCCTATACAATAAAAACCACATATTGCTAACTATCTACAGTGCTACATTGAACACTCTACAAGCAGTAACATAGTTGTAACTAATTATCTTAGTAATAAATACTGTCTTAGTAATATGAATTTTCTATTGTACAGGTGTCCTGGGTTCACTAGGATAGGGTTAAGTTTCATCAGGAGCTGGGAAGAGCCCACAGCCATGACAGATAACAGAACCAGCCAACAGGACAGTCAATACCATACTGACATCATGCCCACTATATAAGGGCAGAGGGCAGGCTGGGCAGGGCAGGCAGGTTGCCCATTAGTGTGGGGCCAGGTCATTGGTTTGTATCACTCACTTCATATAGTTTCTTTACTATTATTGTTATTACTGTTGTTTCTTCTCTTCCTGTGTTATTCTATTAAATTCTCTTAATCTCAAGCCATGGGGTTTTGCCTTTTTCTCCCTTCTTCCCATCCTACTAGGGGTGGTGGCCAGGGTGGGGGACTGAGTGAGCAGCTATGTGGTGCTCAGCTCCTGGCTGGGCTTAATCCATGACAACTTTCTGTGCTTTGTACAGAAATTGCATAGCTGTGAGATTTTAAAGAACTTTGGTATATGACCCATTTTTGCCTGTGACCATTTCATTCCAGCTGGTGTTGAGAAGTGCTTCTGAGAGGCTTTTTTTTTTTCCTGCATTCACTTTCTTTGGTCCCTGTAGACCCCTGTTTCCTTTTAGATGTGGATCTTTGTTATCTCAGTTTGATTACTAGAGCTGTTGTTTCTTTTCTTCAGGTTACAGCTTTACTCTTCTTTTGGATGTGTGATACTGTGTTACATACACTTTCTGCCTTCTCAGTAATATTTAGCCCTTACAGAAGATAATTTTGGCTGAAGTTATTTCTGGCTGAAAAACTGATAATAGAAAGAAGAAGCTCACAGCCAAAAAGTAAAGGAGAAGGAAAAGGCTGTTTAAAGCTTTGTTACATGCTAGCATTGTGGCAGTCTATATTTTTGCTTCAAGTATCATAACAAGATAGTCCCCACTGTACTTCAGTCACACTCCTCCAAGGTGGATAAGCTTTTCCTCAGTTCTTCAGAATTGTTATGGTTTGCAGTTGAGAAATGCTCCAAAGCTGTCTTTTATTTTTTTCTTTTTCTTTTTTTTTTGTGCATCTTACTGTGGGGTAAGCTTGCTAGAGAATACCTTACTGTGAGAATAAGTCAGTGTGCTTCTGGAGAAAGGTTAAGATGTTTGCAACTATGAGATTCTTCTGCTATATCTGGGGGTGGAGATTTGCTAAGCTTGCCTGCCTATTGGCCGAAGGAGGGAGTCTTGTGAAGATAAGAAAGTCCTGTTCAGGTTAAACCAATAATGGCAAACAGCTCTTAAATAAATATTTAAGGCCATGGTTTCTGAGCAGAGATATTTGCCTATTTAATGGCAAAATTAATATTGAAGTGTACACCCCTAAGTATGGTAATGAGTCTGAGTACATGCTAAACATACCTGACTATGTTACTCAAATTTCCACTGAGATCATGCTCAATGTCACCTAGAAGACAGGGACAGATGGGTTTAGGATATAAAATTCACAAAGGGAATACATCTCTGCAGGGGAGAAGTCTGCAAGTCTAGCAGAGACAGTCGGTGGGTGGTGTTCCTCTTCCTCTACCCAAGACAGGGATGCTTTCTTGGTAAGAATTGCACCTTCAATATAAAGTATACATTTTTCTAGCATTACTATTTTATATTAACATTATTACTCAGGCCTGCACCTCCAACTTTGCTGGATGTTACCTAGGAATTACTAACTCAAGCTTGATTAACCTTTTTTTTTCAGTTAGTGTATTTATCAATGGCAATTCTGAACCTTTTGTATATGCCAGTTTAATAAATCAAACCCATCTGTTTTAATGTTTAAACTGTCTCAGCCTAGTCCTTAACTAGGCTCACAGGTAACTGTGGTCTACATGTGAGCCCTTATCTGGGCTCTGAGATAGAAACAAACTACCTCAGTACAAGCCCTTAGCTGTACTGTGGCCAGAAATTTTTGAAAGATGAGTATAAAGTGGTATTGCAGATAGAACAATGTAGAAAGGAGCAAAAGATTTAAGAAGGTAAAGGGAAAGGAATTGTTTGTGCAATACTGGGGGCTTGCTTATCTTAGACATAAAATGAAATGAAGGTGTCCACTTACCCCAAAAGAATTGCAAATGCAGAATATACTACTTAGAAATTAAAAAAATGAAGTATTAAAGGCATCATTCACTTTTGAAAGGTAAAGCTGAGGGAAATTGGAAACACAGGTAGATGCCTTCACAACTGAAAATCAAAACCTAAATGCAGAAAATACTACTTTGAAGTCCATGAGTGAAGCATTACAAGTATCAACGCCTTTTGAAAAGGAAGGCTGGGGGAAATGTGAAATACAAGTAGTACCCTCATGACTGAGACCCAAAATTTAGAAACAGAAAATAGGGAACTTAAAACGTTATTGTCCTTGTCCGAAAGGCAAAGGAGGCAATTATAGGAAAAATTAAATTTTTTACTGAGCCAGATACCATACTTTGTCTTTACTAAGCAAACCTTGAAATTAATACACTGTGCAGATCCTGAAATATGGGATGGAGACATTTGGGTTCATGGTGGCAGTTATTTTCTGATGGGAGATTCTAATATTACCCCTGAACCTGTGCCTATGCAACTGTTGATTAAAACCAAAGTCATGGAGGGATTGTAATGCTCTCATTACTCTCTGCTCTGTGGTCTCCAGATGAATTACCAAAGTTACAGGAAAAGTATTCCAGGTGTCAGGAGCAGTTTAAGGTGGAATATGTGTGGTGAGTTTGCCTTATGGGCACGGGAATGAATCTTACTCAATTTTTTGGCAAAAACATTAAGAGTATTGCACACTGCAGGTGAACTATATTCCATTTATTTCTAGAAGAAGATAGATTGACAAGGAAGAGAAATACTGTCTCCCAAGAGAGGTGATACAAGAAGAAAGACTGTCCTGCATTTTTGCACTGTGGTGATTTGCCTTGTATTTGTCAATATCTCATATAATCCTGGTGAAGCATTTATTATGGAAATCATGTAGAAAACAGACTGACCACATTCTGATTCAAATTCCCATTGAAATTCAGCTTGTAGCTAATACAGAAATGCAGAATTTGGAAGAAAAGCCATCAATGCTTTTATTTTCATAAATTTGACAGATAAGAGGTTATTGATTGATTATGGCTTATGTGTCTGTTTGCTGCATAGCCCCAAAGAACTATAATCCAGGTCCAGAATTAATACTAATGTGGAAGTTTGACAAGCAGCATGGTGAAGGTCTGAAGGTAAAGAGGAAGATGCAGTGGATCAGACATATATGGGTGATGTATACTGCAGCACCCCTGAACCACAGCATGACTGGTACTGGCTGGCACCTCTGGAGGCTGCACAGTTCCACTATTGGTCAAGCCTAGTCAGCTCACAGGGTTACCCAGGGCTCTTCCCAGCTGTACTTTGAATATCTTTAAGGACAGAGACTCTACACCCTCTTCTAAGCTGCCTGTGACAGTGCTTAACAACTGTAGCAGTATAAAGTTCTTTTCTCTATTATTGGTGTTTTAAAAAGAATCTGTGACTTGAGACCCAAGCATGGCTGGGTCTCAATGCTGACAGCTTAAAACCAAATGTAATTCGGCAACTGGTGTAAGTTTAAGGCACAGTGTTACACGTGTATGTTACAATTTGTAAAATTTTTCCTTCATTATTTGTTTTATTAATACCTCTAGTCCATTCTTTATCTCTGTTCACAGCATAAAAAACAAAGTAATGTGACCCAGCAAGAAAATATTTTTGTTCCTTTTCTCCTTCTCTTTCTTCTTCATCTACCACAATTCTATTTGTTCTCTGCCGGAGGGATTTATGAGTTCAACAAGCTGCCATATGATACCACCATTAGCCTTGAAAACTCAACACACAATCACTGTTCATTTTCCTGATATATATCTCTGGTTTATTTTGGCCAAAGTAAATACAGTTCTCCTGCTGCTAAACAATATTGGAAGCAGAAAGCACAAACAGTTAAAACTCATCACTGCTGATAAGCATGTAGTGTCTAGGGCAGACACTGAGGCTGAGTGGAGATCCAGTGGTCCATGTTGTGATGACACTGAGGAGGAACGTGGAGGGGAGCCAGATGTGGTCCTGGTCTTCCAATTCTCCTGCTTATCTCAGCAGTTAACTGTTGCTTGCAGGAGACAGGTAACTGTTCCTGGCTGAAGACATCAAGGCTGAACCACCCATCAAGGAATGTTTGTACAACTGAAAGACCAGCTTAACAATGATTTGACTACAGTCCCACCCCCACACTTAACTCAATATTAGAAAATTGATGTATAAATCAAAATTAAAGAATCTGTATATGTTGCAAGTGTAAATAAACCATGCTATTCATGCATCCAACTGCTTCTTCTGAATGCAACCAAACCTACAGCAGACAGGTTGTTTGTGTATCTGGTGTCGAACCTATAGTTGTGGCAAAATCGTGCTATTTGTGCTTCTGACTGCTTGTTTTGAATGTAATTTGACCAGAGCTATAGCAACATTTAAATTGGCATACCTATTAAGAGATAAGTTCAGCCACCCCTAGCTCCTCTAGTCTCTGAGGACCAGCTATAATACAAGGAGATTCACTTTACACAACAAACAAGAGGTTCATTTTTGGTTGAGTCATGATTTGGTGTATTCTAATCTTCTAGAATACTACACATCCAACAGAATGTTATATTTAATGAAAAGCTCCTAGCAGATGTTTGTAGAAAAACACATTCACCTCTTTGATTATCTTGGGAGACTATAGATGACTATATTTTACTTCCACACAGATGTTCAGAACTTGTATGTCTAGACTGTTTGCCAAACAGCAGGATAAAAAAAAGAAAAAAGAGATAATGTAAAAATGTTCAGAGTTTTTATGCCATGTGCAATGCTCCTTGGGTTGTGAGATGCCAATTATTACACATTAACGGAATCATAAAATCACAGAATGATAGGTATTGGAAGGGACCTCCAGATATCATTCAGTTCAACCCCCTTGCCAGAGCAGGATCACCCAGGGTAGGCCACACAGAAACATATCCAGGGTGTTTTGAAAATCTGTAGAGATTTTCTCCACAGCCTCTCTGAGCAGCCTGTTCCAGTGCTCTGTCACTCTCACAAGGAAAGAAGATTTTCCTCATGTTGAGGTGGAATTTAATGTGTTTCAGTTTGTGACCATTACCCCTTGTCTGGTCACAGGACACCACGGAAAAGATACCGCGCCCTTCTACTTGACACCCACCCTTCAGATATTAAATAAAACCATCCCACTCTAGCCAGCTGCCTAGGATGCCTTAACAAAGCTAAAAATATTATTAGTCCTCTTACTATGCTTACCAAAGCTAAATGCATGTGTGAAGTTTTCATAGTAAGAGTGCATTGCTGCATAGGTGGTGCTGGATCAGAAATTCATGCAGCAGTCAGGCACTGAACAGCACCTCACTAATCAGAGACTATCCCATGCTTAGAAGATCATAAATAACTTGCTAAAGTAACTGAAGTTAGGCTGATTAACATGAGGTAAGGATATGACCTGAAATCTTTGCTTAGGTAGCACTGGAATGGCACTTTGTGATGCTGTTATAAGAACAGCACTATCTCAGGGTATATATGTTAGGCATCATTTCCTGCTTTTTATTGTTTGGACTTGCTCTTCAACTGCTGAGGAGAAGAACAGAAGCAAGTAACAAAAAACTAAACCAAACCAAAACACAACAATAAACAACATTGGCTTTTATTTCTTTTTCTTAGAAGTGCTTCTATCTTTCATAGCAGTCATTAGCAGAAGGGAAAAAGAAAAAAAGGCAGCCAGATATCACCAATGCAAAAAAAATCTGGAAGTTATGCAAGTTAATATGCTGTTTTCTTAGCCACTAGTAAGTAGGACTCCATATCATTTATTATAATTTAGGTGAGGTCACCTGCAATGGTTTACAGTTCCCTTTGAAACAATGCTTTCTAAAAATAATTAGGCTATCTTTCCTCTCTGTAGAAACAAAGCAATTAAATTCCTTATCATAAGACAAATATCTGATAGTGTGTTTCCCTAGCTGGGCCTGGTTCAGGAATAGAAAGTTAGTAGGAGCTACTGAGTGACAGACATCCTGGGTAATTTTCTGTGGACCATCTAAGACTTCTTCTGAAAGCTCCACAACTCAACTGTCATCTGTCAGAGTTTGCCACTGGCATACAATCTCTTTTAAGGATCATACTCCAGTTAGAGTACATCACACAGATCCTTCACTTTAGACTGATGTCTGTGTCAGAGGATTTTAGAAGAGCCTATTGTGATTTTGGAATCCATCATGTTTCTAGTTTATCAGCTCTGTACTTTAGTCTTGGATTCCTAAGAGGGTTTAACATGCAAAAGAGGTATATTATCATTCTCCAGACATGCTAATTAAAGGAATGCTCATCCAAGTAGTGTATTGTCTCTGCATATCATTGCATGCAACAGACACAGTAAATACAAGATATAAACTATGATTACTCCACATTCAGCAAAAGAGGGATAAACAGACCACTATAGATGTTACCACTCACAGATCATGCAATGGAGTAATTGATGGAAGAGAATGTATTATTTCATAACAAATTGCTCATTAGTTCTTTTTGGAAAATAAAAGTGGAAGCCAAACAGAAACCTGGTCTCTAATGGTGATGAGTGAAGTACCAAATTTCTGTAATACTTCGCAGGTCTTCCTACTGTCACTCTAGTGCCATCTAGGATGCTGAATGGGAAGATGCTAGTAAGAAATGTTTATGATAGGGTGACATTAAATCCAACCCCCTGAAAGCCTTTACTCAGGAGTTCTGGAAGGTGTGTTCATCCACTTGAAATTCTGTCAGGAACACACTAATTATGATGGATGCATTCAAGAGTTTTCAGGGTTCACTTCTTTCTTTTCACTGAAGAGAATGAGAATGATTGCCTTCTGTGATAAAAAGGCTAGGATTTGTGGATGGGAGTATAGCAGCAGATGTCATTTACCTTGCCTTTAGTAAGGCCTTCGACACTGCCTTCCAAACTATTCTTGTGTCCAGCTTAACATATTACACTCTGCTTGTGAGGAGAAACAGATGGGTGAAAGAAATATATTTGGGCTCAGAATGTCATGGTTAATAGATTGTCCTACTACTGTACCAGTGATCCAGAGGAGGTGACAGAGGGCCGATGCATCCAGTTTGCAGAAGACACCACTGCAGACTGGTCAACACCTTCAGGGATTGGGCCATTCTTCAAGTGGAAGTGGACGGGGATGGAAGTGTCTGATGGTACCCCATGAAATTCAGCAAGGATCAGGCCAAGGCCTACACTGGAAGGCAGAGTACTGTAGGGATACAGGGTATGGCTGATGTGGCCAGGGACCATCTGTGGGTGATAGCCCTGTGCCCTGGCAGGCAGTGAGCTGACCTGGGGCCAATCATGCACCCAGACAGCAATGAGGACCAGTGATGCCTGCGGTGACTTGAACACAGCATGAACCTGAGAGCCAGAGGAAGGCAGGGACTGTCCCTTCTGCTAAGTGCTCATGAGACCACATCAGGATTCCCTTTAGGTATCCAATATATATATATACATGTGCTGGCAGGACTTCAGGGGAGACCACCAAGGCAATGGGGCTGAATCCCTTGCCCTGCAAAGAGAAGCTGTACAACTGGGGCTGTTTCAGCCAGAAGGGGTACCCAACAGAATCTCCAGCACTGTTGGGAGAGGATGGAGGACATGAAGCCAAGCTTTTCACAGGGGTGCATGTTGGGAGGGAAAGAGGCAGCTGCATAAGCTGAAACCTGAGAGACTCAGGCTGGAGACAAGGAGAAGCCTTTTGCCCATGATGGCAGCCAGTGGTCCAGCAGGAGCTGAGGGAGGTTGGGCTGTCTCCATCCCTGGGCATTTCACATCCTGTCTGTGTGAAGCCCTGAGCAGCCTGGACTGAACCCACAGCTGAGGTGCTGTGGCTAGAGGCTTTCCCAGGTGCCCAGCAGCCATAAGTGCAACTGTTAAGCGTGAGTGGTTTGAACATCAGTAACTACATAATAGATAGAAACCATTTTCAAAATATTATCAGAAATCAGGTCTTCTCCTACCCAGGTAATATATTGAGAAGTCACTTTTTTATTTCTTTTTACTCTTACACAGTGACTGCTGATTTCCATTCTAAGCAAAAACATTTTCAGTAGGAGGTGTGGAAATAACTTCTTTAGTTTGATTTTTGTTTCATTTTGTAAAGTGTTCTTCATTTCTGAAAGAAGGTTTTAAACCCTTCAGATGAATAGTGCTTGCAGATGCATTGAAGAACTTCTAATTTCATTTAAAAGATCACTTAAAATTCTAAAAATAAGTTTTTGAGAAATACCTATGTATGCATCTTGCTAAACTCTAGGATAGACAGTATCAAAATAACAGGCTTTTAGAAAATTCTCCAATTTCTGGAAACAAAAAAAAAAAAAAAAAGATTCTTCCTATGGAAAATTGAGTTTCTCTTGTTATGATTTTGTTTTGTTTTGTTTGTTTTGTTTTGTTTTGTTTTGTTTTCTTACTTAAAACATTTTATTCTTATTTCAGCTGCTTTTGTCTTCATGTAATTTTATGGAATACAAAATAATTTTCAGTGTGATACTGAAGACAACATGTCAAAAGAAGTTTAAAAAATATTTCTCAGTCTTACTGAAGACTTTGATTTTTCTAAAACGTAGGTGAATTTTAAAAGAATAGGTGATGGTTTTGGTGAATTTAAATGATATTCTTTAAACTGTCCTTGCTAGGCAATGCACCTCATCCCACCTATTGACTTTGCAGTAAACGCTCCGTAAAAATCAGAAAACTGAGAACTGTTAGGCTTAGATTAATTGGTCAAAAACTTTAAATACTCAGATAATGGGATAACCCTCTACCCCTCAGTTTTCTAACTACTATTTTACTTTATTTACTTAAAACATAAGTTGACACAGAACTTATGTGGAACTCTGATCTGAGCCAACTCTGATCTTTGCTGCAGTGTGATTATTCTGATCCTAATCTGAACCAATCCATTTCGATGTGGTGGGAAATCTTGCCTAGCTGCTGCTAGAGAAATCAATTTAATTCAGTTTTATCATGGAATCTGATGTCCTTAATTCTAATATTGGTACTGAATATGTTATTATTCATCTGGTTTATATGTAGTGAAATCCTACACTTTTCTATTCTTTTTGTAGCATTACAAGATTCTAAAAAGGAAGGAAAGATCTGACCTACTGATAAGTCATGCAGGGAATTAAATATTCCCTGTCTGAATATACATTGTTGCACAGAAATCATGGGAAACCATATAAATTGAGCAATAAATTTTCTCCTGAAACTTAAAGTTAAAGGTAGTTCATTTGAAATGAAAATGGGAGAGCTGGAGGCAGACAAGCCTCAAACACCTGAAAGAAGATTCTTGGAAGAATTGTATAGTTTTCTATGCTTGCTGTTGTGTTGTATTGTATAGTATTATTATAGGACCTGTACAGAAGATTTTAAGTGACATATTTACTAACCCTCAGTGACTGAAGGAATATGTATTTATACTGTGAAATGTGACTTTCATTTTCATAGTCAAAATATTCAATTTAGTAAAATTAGCCTCCCTACAGTGGGATTTTGTGTATTGGTGGTATTGTGAAAGAAAACAGTAATTTTGTAAGCAATTTTCTTATGGTGTTTTATTGTTTATGTGTCTTTACAGATGGCCAGTGTTTAGCAGTAAGTTATTCATTCTCTTTTCTTGACAGAAAATTCTAAGAGAAGGAACTGAATGTGTATTTTTGTAGTTTCTCATCACAGAGTAGTTCCTCCATCTTTTGTTGAGTTAAAATTTCAGACTAAGGTCTAAAAAAACCCAACCTCTAAAACAGAACCCCCCAAAAATCCATAACAAAGAAAATCAGATATTTCCATTCCATAGATATTTTTGTTCTAGGCTAAGAGCCAGTATTTTTCTAATGGTATAAATGCATGCACTATGACGATCTGTTACATCAGTAAAAAATTAAAGGGTTGTGGTGATTTTGGTTGCTGATTGTTTGTTTGATTTTGTTGCTGTTTGATTGTTGTTTTATTTTTATTTGTTGTTGGTTTTGTTTGCTTGTTTTTGTTGGTTGGTTTGGTTTTTTTTTAATTTTGTTCTGTTGTTTTAAGGTATTTTGGCGGGGCTATGGGGTTGAGGGACTTCCAAAGGAATTTTACTGCTGTGAATGAAGAAACTAGCTGCCTACACAGGACACGTTGCTAAATGCAGAACTGAGAATAATACTTAAATGGAAGAATATTTTATGTATTGCATTCCTGCCCACACCATAGATCATAATTTTAAAGAAAACCTTGAAGGTTTCTGACAAATATATGATCATTTTTTGCTTTGTAATTTTGTCTAATATTTTGGAGGTGAGCTCTAAGGATAATATATCATGTGGCTTTTTCCTTGTTCTTTCATCTTGAGGGGGAACTTCTTTCTGAGATTCAGGTGAATATTGGCATATTTTAGAAAACATTTAATTTCATGTAGTTTGCACTTATTTACTAAATTCAATGGTAGTGTATGTTTCTTAGACAACTACAGATATTATTATTCTAGTAACCGCTAGCTGATATGAAAAAAAAAAAAAGGCAATCTTTCAAAAACTAAGAAAAAACACTTAAATTAGTCAGATGTATTAATCTGGGGAAATCTTTGCACAGAAGCAGCTCAGACTTGCCCAAGTGTCTTCAGTATGTACTTGTGGGTGGGGACCAAATCTCTGTTTTACACCGTGGAGGAGTAACTCCTTTAATCATGTTGATATGACATTGTTTCTTGCCAAAAGAAAAAAGGCAATGATTAATGACATATTTTGTCATGTTGTTATCCCAGCACTAAGCCAGAAAATTCCACTGCTGCTAGAAGTCCAATTTCATCTATCCAGAAAAGAATAAAACATCCCAAAATATAAAAAAAATAACCACCCATGGTGGCTTCCCATTAGAAACAGTTCTGTCAATTCTGAACATCTTTGAAAGAATGTACTCTGCTTTCTTTTCTTCACTTACCTGCTCTAGCATCATGTGGAAAGTACACTGTATTCTATCATTTACTAGTTCTGTAAACTGAAGACAAGACCCTAAAAGCACAGAACCCAGCATAACCAAGAATCATAATGAAAAAATGGATGGAAGGAGCATCATGTAGCAATCAGACAGAAAGAAAAGCATGCTAGTAATACTGCAAAGTGAGAAAGAGTATTCATAGTAAAAGAAAAAATGATTCAGAGCCTAGGCTGTATCCTGTGATTCCAAGAGAACCAAGAAGATTCTTACTCCTGGATGGTCATCTGATAGACTGATACTGGTTTTATTTTCTGTCTCTAATAGTAAAGAGAGTATGCATGCTTTATTCTTATGTATTTCACTGTGTACTTTTTGCACTGGCAGCAATCTGGATTCCAAGATATGACCAAAGATTAAATGTAACTCTGCTTTTGACTAGCATAAGAATCAGTGAAAACAGCCAGAAGGTGGCAGTTTGAGACCATTTAGAAAAAGGACTGTCAGTGGCTTTGAGTATAACTAGACTCTTACTGTATGTTCTGAGATTCAAGCCAAAAGCAATCTCGAAGATATTTTAAAATTATTTATTTGGTAATATAGTCATGAAATAAAAAGGGCCTTTCACCCCAGGTGTGGTAAATTTAGCCCTATCAGATTTAGTCTAAATACAAAAGCTACTACTGAGAATACACAGTTTCTTCAGAAGCTTCTCAATTTACCATATAAAAATTTAGAGATTAAGTAACTACATTTTCAGCTAAGACATACCAATGCATTTGATAACCATCAGGGCAACAGCATCCACCTTCTAGCTACGTGTAGAAATCAAAAATTTCAGCCTACTTATTGGTATGGCTCCCAATTTATCCAGATTAAACAACTCAGGAAGTTTTGTTGTTGTTTACTTTCTTTTTTGTTTTGTTTTGCTGTAGGTTTTTTTTTGGTTGTTTGCTGGTTTTTTTGCTAAGGCTTACTTTTTTCTTGGCTATGGTGATGTCTAGGAAAGGGCAATAATCGAGAAAGTAAAGCAAATTACTAGTATAAATATACCAAAGAGAGACAATTAGCCAGAAAGACAGTAAACTCTGCTTCTGAGGAGCCTTGCTGACCAAAGATGCTCAGAATTAGGCCCTTAGAGATCATCAGGACATTATGGATAAAAGTACTTGGTTAAGTTTACAGACGATATCTAATTTTTGTTCTAGCAAGGCAAATTGTTCCTTTAGAGACACAACCCCACAGAACACTGGTATGCATTTAAGTCCTGAAATATTTGTCAGAAAAAATTGCAATGAACTCTCTAACTTCACAAAGGGAAGCACATGTTTTCAGTATTATTGTATGTAGTAAGACATCTTCACCCTAAGTGGTGAACACTTAGCATTATGCATGATGTGCATATAAAAGTGGTTGGCACGTAAACTAAACTTTGGGAAGATGCATGATCAGAAAAGAACCCAGCATATTACAACAGAAGAAAAATCTGACTTTCCATATAACTTTAGTCAAAGGATTTCTGTCTTTATAGATACCTGAAAAAAGAACCCTTAAAATAGAACTCCCCTGTGCTCTCCTTGAAAAATTTTCCAAAGGACAACTGACCTCTTTTTGTTCTCACTTTACACTACTATCAGTCATGAAGAAAATAATACTTTAAAAAACTCAAGGACATAAAGCAAAAAGTTGGCAAAAAAGTGTAAGAAACATTAAAAAGAGAACTGGGCATATTCAGCTGTAAGGTCAAATTGGACTACAGGGGAAGAAATGAAGGAACTATAGTTCTGGATTTTAAATGAAGGCAAACTTTGATGAATTGAAGGAATCACTGGTAAAATCAACTGGACTGAAGAGCTCAGGCACCTGAATGTGAGAGAGGACTGGAATTTCCTCCTGTCAAACTATTAAAACTACTAGGAGTTGGGTACCCCAAGAAAGGAAAATCTAACTCAGTGTATAAGCAGTTCAAGTTTATATTGTGAATAAGCAGAGAGTTTAGGAGGAAAGAAAAAAGAAATTATTTGCAATTCCCTAAAAGGCAAAATGGTAAGAAATTAAGTGAAGAACTAGAATTAAATTACATGTTGTCTTCTGGATAAGCTATTCTGAAAATGGGCAGAAGAAGTGCTGTCAAGTTTCCTTCATCCTTTTTAGATTTGAGGAAAGCAAGAGACATGATTATTATTCTATACTGAATTTTGGGCATAATACTGTATATTACAGTATGTAATATAAAATTGCATCCTAGTTGCATACTTACATGTTTGCTTTACTTCACGATATGTCACAAGGCTTGGAAGGTAGGACAGTTAATCAAGACATACATAAAAAAGTCATACAGAGCAATCTACTTTCTACAGTACCACAGACATGCATCCTTCCCAACATTCCTTCTGTATTAATACTGTTTCATTTGACCCATACACTTCCTAAAGCAGAACTCAGGGCTTGGTAGCAATAGTAGCTATCTCTTCCCATTACCACATCCTGAAGAGCTTTAGAGAGGAAGTTATAGATGGGGAAACTGAAGTACAAAGCAGTAAAGTGAATCATCCAAAGCCATACTCACCCAAGGCAATAGGAACTGCACGCTGGGTTTTTTTGAGTGCCAGAGATTAAAAATGCTATTCTGGGATTTAGTAGCTTTAGCACTTTCCTAACATGTCCCTCATTAAGCATCCAATCAATACAGTGCACATGGCAATGATGTTGTTTCCTCACAATACTTAGTAAATTCAATAATTCAAACATATTAGTTTGCAAGTAATTTTTCTCCTGAAGTGCTAAAAACGGTTAAAATAGCCTCCAGTCATGGACTTCAGTTTTGCATTTACAACTTGTGCTTATAGGTCACCTGTCATTCTGTACCTGTGAAGATTAAGTAAGTATGAGGGTAATCAAAGCAGAAGTTTAACCAAAACTTTACTTTCTCCTGTATGTGGTCTGAACACAAATCCTGTCATGCTTCTGACTCAGCTGGGAGCTCAGCACCATATGGCCCTATCTGCACTTCCCCCTCCCTCCCCCCCAAAATAGGACTGATAAAAGGGAGAAAAAACCAAAACCCCATAGGTTGAGATAAGGAGAATTTAATACAACAACACAAAGAGTAGTAACAACAACAGGAATAGCAACAAAACAATATACAAAAGAAGTAATACAGAACGAACCAGGGAAGCAGCTGCCACAACATGAGTGCTTTGTCCGGCCTGCCCCTGCCCTTGTATAGCAGACACAATGTCAGTAGAGTATCAAATATCCCATGGGCTGGTTTGGTTGTCTATCCTGGCTGTGGCCTTCCTCACAGTTTCTGGATTAACACTATCCTAGACAACCTCAGGACACTCTCAGTAACATATGCTTCTTACTCTTCGCCTTCAAACCTTGCTTCTTTTGCTTCAGCTGTCCATCAAAACCTCTTCAGGTTTCTGCTTTTATGTTCATCACCTTATGACACTGATTTACTGAGGTCTTATTTTTTAAGCATTGGTACTTTCAAAGTTCATATTATTTGAGGTATGGCTTATCTTTATAATAGCTATCAGAGATTCTGAACTATGTAGTCATAAAAATGTTCATCATAGTTCCTATCAAAAATATATTTATCTCTTTCCCTTGAATCAAATTCATGGACTTGTGTGAACTTCAAGTACATAATGTACTAAGCAAACTTCAGACAGAACTCCTTTTTAAGCCACAGTGAAAACTGGAAGTGCAAAATGCTGGCTTTGAGAAAAGATGCACATACAATTTCAATTAATTCATACCTTTTAAAACATTCATCACAATTTAAATGAATTCATAGCTCTGAAAATGTTCATCACTTTGAACTTGATTGAAATTCCTTTGTAAAAGTAAATAGTTCTTGAGGTTGCAGGAGCCTACACTTACTAGGAAGGAAGACATTCATGACATTGTGCAGCTATTTTCCTGCCTTTATTCTGCTTCTTTGCACATTCTTGTTTTGATGAAAATCAGCCTAGTATTAAGTGCCAACACAAAACTTGGTTTTGGATTCAGCATAAAATTTACCTTCCATGAAACAAGGTTTCTATCTGCTATCCTTGCCTTCAATCAAACACAGAATCACACAGAATCATTTAGGTTGGAAAAGACCCTTGGGATCACTGTGTCCAACCATTTACCCTACTCTACAAGTTCTCCCCTAGACCATATCCCCCAACACTACGTCTAAGCGATGATTAAACACATCCAGGGATGGCAATTCAACCACCTCCCTGGGCAGCCTATTCCAATATCCCACCACTCTTTCTGTGAAGAATGTTTTCCTAGTGTCTAGTCTAAACATACCTTGTTTCAGCTTGAAGCCATTCCCTCTGGTTCTCTCACGAATTACCTGAGAGAAGAGACCAGCACCAACATCTCTACAATGTCCTTTCAGGTAGTTGTAGAGAGTGATGAGGTCACATATCTCTGAGAGTGATGAGGTCAACACATATGATCAGTTTCTGTTCTTTATTTCTTTTAAGTCTTTTCCACTAGAAAAAGGAACAGGACCTTTACACAAAGTAATTCTTGAAGTCTGGGCTCTTGGTTTCTGTTCAGGAATAAACTTTAGGTGAGATTGTATGTGTGTTCAGACTAAAACCCATCTAAAAAGTAGTCTTCCTTTTAAGAAAATGCTATCGGGAAGGATTTTTGCATATTTAAGCTGGGTTTAAATTGTAGGTAGTGGACAGCATATTTCCCTTTGAAAAACAGAAAATTAAAAATGACTGTATATTTCATTTTTCACTGAACTTAGGCCAATAACCAACTCCACTTATGAATGTTCTTTTAATAAGAGAATAGCTTTGCTGATGCAGCAGTTCAACTTATCAGGAGGGGAATCATGCACTCTGTATACTTTTTGTGTACCCAGATTATTATCACTGAACAGAATACTTGCTCAAAGCAAAGCCAAATAGCAGTAACCCAAAATATACAGTTTAAGGCACTCAGAGCTCAAAACTTACCTTATGGCTTTAAGAATCATCAGTTGGATCAGCTCTTTCAAAGGATTAGGATAGCTTTGTACCATTTATCTCCTTGAATAGCACAGTGAAATTCATGATAGCTTTTTTGATGGTTTAGACAACGATTTTCAGTCATTAGGCAATATAACTCTCTTGAAAAATAAGTGAATTAATGTCTATGTTCTGATGTAGGCTTTTTTTGCAGGTGATGCACAGAAGAACTCTACTATTGTATGTATAAGTGTTTGGCAGGAAAATACATCAAGGAGACTCACTTTAGAAATACTGTTTTTTATCCAGAAAACAGACAGCAAATACAGTGTTAAATTCATGACCATTTGCTGGTTCATAAGCTTTAGGAAACATTGCTATTATTCGCCTATATCCACAAGCCTGAAATCAATGCAATTTCCAAATCTACTGACTGTACCTCTACTTTTTAGACTCTAGGTATGAGTTCATTTCAGGAATGACTGCCACTGGAATTTTGGTTGTTCAAAACTAAAAGTTTTTTATACTTACTGAAATAAATGGTAGCAAAGCCACCAATTTAGGTTCCCATTTGACCTCACAATATATCACAGATCTGTGATGATTTTTAGGACCCATGTTTATTTGGGGGTAATAAAGGACAACCCAGTCCAGTCTGTGTATTAAATGAGAGTCTCCATACAGCTTTACTAACATACCTGCTTCACTAACAGAAATTCACTTAAGACACATTAAATTTCCAGCTAAACCTTATTCAGTTCTTTCAGTCTTTGTTAACTATTCACATCATGCTTTTTCTCATTTAGGAATGGTGGGAATATGTGTCACCTCTGACAGGTGCAGCCAACCTGAGAAAAACCTAACGAATGCCAGGGCTTGCCAGAGACCAGATAAACGTCAGTTTGTTGCCTCACAGCCATTAATTGGTCCCTCATGGTGATTAACTGATGCCTCAGAGTCCAGGCCCTTAGCCTGTCCTTGATCCCAACTAATGAGTATAAGTACAGTGCACACTCAGCTAGGGTGTTAATGGAGCCCTTCCAGAGAGCTGATTTTGAGTCAGTCTTGGAGCTAAATCCTCCCCTTGGATCAGGGATGCTGTCCAAGGATACTTCTGCAGATTGAGTGAGTCCTCACCCCTGCCTTTAGTGAGTGAATATTTATTCTGTATATATCCTTGAGCAACCCATTGCCCCTTCAGGTGAGAGACACCCTTTGGGTAACCTTGTGTGGGATGTTTTCTCTTTATGAATGTGTGCACATTTTTGTTCATCTTTCTTGCAAGAATATTTCTTAAAGCTTAGGAAGTAGTTTTGTAGTAGTATATACCCAGCTCGCACCCAGACTTGTAATTTATTTTTTTTGGAAGGAGTGATGGGCAATTTTGGTTGCAATAAATCAGCATTTTTGGTAGGTACTGCTATTTGTTGTGTGGGTCCCTCCATGACAACACCTCAAAGGCAGTGAGACTGTGACTGCTAAAGAAACTATCAGATAATTATATTTTATGGTAGAATTAGACCTAGAATGAAACCCTCTGGGTGAAAAAATAGCTATATTTGTACTTGTCTCTTGAGTGAATATAGTCCTGAATATTTTCTGTTGTTTACATCTTCAACATTTCAAAACTTTATCTTATTTGTTTATATTTTACCCACTAGACTGTTTGTGCAAAAAACATGTGGATTCAGGTAATTTGTATTTCTCATACAGAACTGGGAGGCTGGTTTTTTGAGATATCTGATGAACAAGTCCCAGTCCTCACTTGAGCTGCCAGTATTAATTCTCCCTTGAAACAAAAATTTAATGGTGGACCATTAACTCTGATTTTTCTGCATGACATTCACTGTGGCTATCCTATTCTGTCAAGAAAATGATTTTTCTGTCAATCAACAATGTTTCTGCCAACTAACAATAGTATCTAAACTACATATTTTATAAAACCTTTCTCACTGTTTCTGCTTCCTTTCTGGTGTCCTTTCTGGAATTCTGATTCTTATTTTTAGCTCTTTTTAAGCTTTGAAAAGTAATTTTGAATCTTAAAGAGGGAAAAGGGAGATAAACTTGATTAATTCTATTTGTAAAAAACCAAACTTTAATATATTTTCAGATTGTATAAAATTTAAAATATATTTTTCCTTCTTGCTGAGAAGCTCAAACTATTTCCTGTGGAAACTGAGCAGAAAAATGTCATGTGCTAGACAGCAAATGCATAGTCAGTGCTGCAGACCAAAGGACTGAAGAGATGATACCCTCCTGAAGGCTTTTGTAAACTGTCAGCGATTGTATGACAGTGATTTCAATGGGCAAGAGAACACTATTCAGAAAGCTTCTGTCAGGAGTTTTCTCTCACATCATCCCATCCTTCCTGCTTGACACTGAAGACAGTAATATCCTACATGGACATTTCTTCTCCTGTTGGAAAGGGTGGTATTACTCTCCATACTAATAAGTTTTTACTGTTGCTTAGAAACTGGTATTGGTGGTGAGCTGAAAAAAAATTATTTTCTTAGCTCCACAGGTGTGTCTTTCTGAACCATAAAGAACTTTTGTATGCCGAACTGTGCAAATAATGGATTTACCTACCCGTTAGCTATTCTTGATTTGAAAGAGAAAAAAAAAAAAAAATCAGTTTTTTCCTTTTCCTATTTTTTTATTGTTTGTTTCTTTTTGTTTTCACAGTGAAGAACAAAAAAATCACAATATATCTGCTCAAAATGGCATAAATCTGCAATTTCTTAGCCTTACCAAAAGGAAAATGATCAAACAGACTCTTAATTTATGAGGTTCAGACTTTGTGAGCTGGTCTAGTTTAGTTGCAGATGTGTCCAAAGCCATTTGTTTTCCTTTAAAAGATAAAAATGTGATAAGTTATATTTTTAGCGTATCTGTAGTTTCTTCAAAATGCAAAAGACATGAAGCCTTTTCTGCACTGATTAAAAAAAAAAAAAAATAGTCTTCCAAGGGTTGATGCCTGTAACATCTGCCCGGGTTGGAGAATAAATATTCACAAATAGGATAAACTGCAGTTTAATACAGAAAATGTTTGGTAACAGTAAAAAAGTGAATCCCCATAATAATTTAATTATGACTCTTACCAAGGGAGGCATTGTACTAATATATATTGCTGCAATGAGGTTAGAGCAGTGAGGTTGCAAACAGAAGTTTGTTGATTGATTGGGCTTTTTTAAGTGTTAAAGAGAAAAATTAAAAAAGAAATAATTGTTGGAAGTAGGTATTATCAATAGATATAAAGGGAGTTACATGCAATCAAGAAGAAAAAACTTGAGGAATAAGATCTCATGCTGTAAACATTTTGAAGATAATGTTGTAAATGAATAATGAGAATTCTTTACTATATCTAATGACAATAAGACAAATATAGCTGCCTAAAGCTATGAAATGAGATGATGGTTAGAATGTATGAAACAAACATTATCAAATAAATTTAAAAAGAACATTAAGACCAGATGAAAGGAAGGCTGAAGGAAAGGGGTGCACTTTCTTCATATGGAAAAGAAAGTAAATACAACAGTAGAAGTGGTCTGCATAGAGATACTGCAAAAATAGACCATCTACATTGTCACACTAACTCTAGTATCTGAAAGAATAAAATATTATAGTTTAGCCATAGGTCTATGATTATCTTCTTGGTACAAGACACTTTTTTTAATATGTATTTGTCTACAAATCATCTCCACAAACCCAGTCTTCAATACAAGGATATTGTATGTAATAAGAGAAAAATGTCAATCAAAACTGTATTATCTCTATCAAACACACGGTACATACAAGAACCTCCTAAATGACAGGATTTTCCTTTACAAAATAGCTATTATCTCAGATGTAGATTATATTCACTGCAACATTTTTATTGTACTCATTTTTATTCTTTACTATTATATATCTCATTAAGTATTCTATAATCTGGTGATAAAATGTTTAATTCTGAAATCTCTGAATCTTGTTTAAGACGTTAATCATTTTGTGGTAAATTATCTTAAGGCTTATTTTCCTTCAAATTTATAAGTTCTGTTGTGTCTGTTTTCCATCTCATTGCTGCCTCTTCATGAAGAAAGCAACACTTGAGGTGTAAAAATATTGCTGCAGAAATTCACATCTCAGTCAGAAATAATTTTCTATTAAAAGACTAATGAAAGAAATCTAATACCTAAATAGTTGGACTATTTTTTCATTTCTGTTCATCATTGCCTTTCCAAGTAAAAATTCAGCATGTTTGTTAACAATGATATGTACATATGCATGCTTAATATGGTTTTAATTTTTTTTTTCATGTTTTTAATATGTTTTATATGTTTAAAAGTTCATGTCTAAAATTAGAATTAGACCTCAGTAGTTTTGATTTTTTTGGTAAATTCTCATGTTATACTTCCAGTTTTCTAAGTCCACTTGTTATCATCTGGTTGTCATTTTCAAACAAAAGCATTTTTCACAAATATTGTGACTTAATAGAAGAAACTCATCCAACAGGAGCAAGAACAAAGTCTAACTGTTTAAAGCTAGATAATCAATTGAGGTAAAGCAGTGAAACTCTGATGAAATGGAGTTAGCTTTATAAATACAAGATACAAATGCATTATTCAAACAATTATCTCTAGTTTATACTACATATTCATAGAATCATAGAAGCCTTTATTTTGGAAAAGACCTTTAAGAGCTAAATCATCCCAAGTATATATGTTCTTCCCTACATTCTGCAGTCACATTTTGCCTCTCCATCTTTCTTTATGCATGAATTCTTATAAAGAGGCACTTAATGCCAGTCAACACTGCTTTACATTGAACAGATTTAGTACAACGATCTCATTATAGATTTTGAGAAAATATGTTTAATAAGTAAAGGTAACTAGCAGAAGCAAATTGATGCTATGTTGACTTACTACAAGTTGTAAACAAATTGTGCTGGACTGAATGAATAAAAATAACAAAAATGGTTAATTTGATTGATCATGTAATTAACTGACAAGTTTTCCAAAGCAGTCATTAATAAACATCATTACTGATGGGGTTTTATTAGTAAAAGAATTTTTCTCACTAGGGATGTTCACCTTTCAGAAATATTTTGGAGTGGATGCAGGAAAGATATACCAAAATATCAAGTGGAAAATACCTTTGTTGTGATACAATATAGACTCCAAAAACTGAAATATATTAAGAGTTCAGTCATTTAAAGTTATCAAAATGAGATTCAGAGAAATCGCAGAAAGAAAACAGAAGATTCAAACTTTCTCTTTAACAGAGGAAGACCTCAGCATAACAGCAGCTGTAACAGAGGCTCAGATGAACAGGATCTGTATTTTGTGATTGCAACACTGAGGATGCCTGAGCAGGTACACGAGCTGCCAAAATAATCATAGGCTCTAAATCCCGAGAGGACCTGATTTTCCAGCCATCTGTGGTCATGTGCTCTTCAGAGTTTATTGCAACCCAGGAAACAAACCCAGTGTGGGGAATTGCCAGAACAGAACGTGGAACAGAGTGGAAAGCATCATGACACATGATTTAGTCCATGATACAGTCATGTGGTCCATACAATGCACACCTCTTTCCTGATTTCTTTTTCATCCTATCTGAAAAAGAATGTGGTAGAACATGAAAAAATGTGCTGTCAAGGAAATCACAGGTAAAAAATGCCTTCCACACAGAGAAAGATTAAAGAATCTAATGAATAAATTAGTATTTTCCAGTCTAATAAAGACATAGAGAAGTAGGGGGATGTCAAAGTTGTTTGTAGCCTAGGAAGGGAAGGAATGTCTGTAGTCTCTTCAAATATGATAAAGTGTGAACATTACACATAGAATTGGAAAATAGCAGGTTCAGATTAAACAGGAGGAGGTGCTTCTTCAGATTACCTGAGGTAGTGGTGAATTTCCTTGCCAACAGACAATTCAGATGCTAATCTTTAACATGTGTATAGAAGGTACAATGAGGGAAATTCATGCTGAAAAAAATTCAAGGCCTGATATATAAAATGACAGGATGAATCTGGATCAGGCAGTGCCTGAAAAGAGGCTTCCTAGAAGGGGAATATTATGAAGGAATAGCACTATATTTTTTCCCTTTTCTTACAGTTTTCCAAGTTGACATAGTGAGAGAAGATAATGGGCTAGAAAGATGTTATGGTTGGTGTTGCGGCCCCTCTCTCTGTCATCATGATTTGATTCCTTACGGCACAAGTGTCTTACTTAAAGTAGAAACTATAGCACTCAAATTAGGGGCAAAAATATAACTGCTATGATTCACCTTTTACAGTAACTCCTACTCAGTCACCAAGTCTTTTGACCATAACCCTATTTCCATATTGCATATCTGAGAAAGTTATTCCCTTAGGATCAGGCCTTCAAAAGGAATTTATCTAATAAATGATTTGAAACATGCAATCTGTGGGGTCATATGAGCATTCATTCCAACTTTTTTTCAGAACCTTTGAAACAGGTAGTGTTCTTCCTGATGTTCATTTAATATCATGTGAAATATTATCTATAAACAAACTTTCTTTCATGTCAGTAGCTAAGGATAACAAACTTTTGAATAAAACTGCCATTCCCTTCCCCCTAAAGATAACTCTTGGGGTTTTTTTTTTGTTTGTTTTTGTTTGTTTTTAGTTTGTTTATTTTTGTTTTGTTTTGTTTTTGTTGTTTTTTAGAAGGTCTAATTTTGTTATAGGAATGTATGAAATAAACTGCCAAGATTACAGTGTTTAGTATCTAGAAATCCCAATCCAATTTATCTAATATATTAATAAAGTCTCTTGACATTCTATTTTTGCCCAAAGGAGTCAGAAGCAAAATGAAAAAGAGAAAGAGCATGTTAACTCACTTGGGAACAACCAGAAATTGTCAATATGAGGCAGTGAATCTGTCTGAAAAAGAGCTAAAAACGTAGTTAAGATAGAATAGAGCACTGGAAGACAAGGAAGATGAGCAAATTCAAATATTATATCCAAAGAGATTTATATTTTAGGAAAAAGTTGCACATCTAATGAATGACATAATATGGTATGTTGGCTCATACTAATTGTTGTTTATTGTTGTTACTTATGTATAGAACAATATTTGAATTGATTTGAGATAGTTTATAATGGAACATGTTCAGAAGACAGCTGTTCTATAATGTATCTCAGATCTTATTTGCAGAGTAATTTAGATTGCAGGCTATTCTAAGAACTTCTTGTTGTTTTGTGTGTGTGTGTGTTTGTTTTGTTTGTGTGTTTGTTTTATTTTATATATAAAAAAAAAACCC
>JAAGNO010022619.1:0-17835 GCA_033439905.1 Ceryle rudis
GCAGTTAGTTAGAAGAACTGAGCTGAAAAGTAAAATCCCTGAACAGAATTAGTTCTGTTCTCACTCAAACCAGGACAAAAGGATAGAATCTTTTGTGAAAAATTAAGTATAAAACCTTTTTTTAAATTAATGTGACAAAACTTTAAAAATCAGAACTGTCCATTAACTTTCTTCTAACCTTTACTGCTTTTTCACTGTTTGGCATTTACTGCTTGTTCCTATAACTGTCCATTTTGCTAATGCAAAGATTGGGCAACTTTCTAATTCAACACCTACATTTTTCTGGAGAAAATAGTCCTTCCCAAGCTCCAAGAAACAGGTCATGAACACTCAGGATTTGGAATGAAGAGTCTGTATGATTGAATTGCCACAGTAAAAAGATTAAGGAAATTAATGAAGTATAGCTAATTGTTTGTTCTTCTTTCATTACTATTCATAGAAGAGTAGTTTGTCTCAGGACATTCTAAACAGGATTCACAGTCACAGATTCATAGAATGGTAGGGGTTGGAAGGGACCTCTTGGAATCATCTAGTCTCAAACCCCTGCTAAACCATGTTCACTTAGAACAGGATGCACAGGAATGAGTCCAGGCAGGTTTTGAATGTCTCCAGAGACTTCAGTCCCTTTCATTCTTGTTGTAAGGCAAGAGCATGATAACCCTATGAAAAAAAAACCTCCTAATTTTTTGCCTATTTTGAAAACATTAAAAATAATTTCCTTCCTCTACTGTTAAGAATGATTGATGCTAAGTTAATGGCTATATATTGGAGAAGAAAAAGAGAAATGGAATGAGAAAATTTAATTCTTTCTTTACCATGTTCTCCTTCTTTAAAAACCTTAATTTCTCTTTTCACCTATAATTTTGTTATACTCTTCACAAATTTCCTAGCTAAGAAGGCAAATATTACTGTCTATTTAGGTTATTTTGTACAAAGAGGTTAAGAAGCCTAGAAAAAGTAGAGCAATTCATGCATTAATAGGCTAAGCAGCATCCAGTGTATTATAGGTTTAATTTCTATTCAGAACTCATACTAGGAGAGATAATTGTCTCTGTTGCTCTAAAAGGTCTTGGGCCCATTCTCAATTATCGAGGTAATAGATAAATTTCAAGTTTAAAACAAAGAATGACAGATTCGTTACAACAAATGCATTGTCACCATTCATAACAATACCTCAAAAAAAAAATTGCTATCTTTTTCTTTAATACATAAAATGCAAATTCTAGTTCCTGAAAGGATTCACATCAAGGAAATATTTGTAAAATTTACTTGTTTGATATATGGAATATATGGACTTGCCTGCAGACACTTTTTCCATTTATTGTAATTTTCAGATTTGTAGTGCATGTGCCTGAACCTTTTCTCACTCTCAGTGATCTTGAAATGCAACAATCCAAATATTCATCAAGTTTAGCTGTATTAATAAACAGCAGGGTGTGATACTAGGGAAATTGTTAGATGTAGTCATGATCTGTAATGCAAAGGAAACAGATATTGTACAGACGTTTGATAAGCTATATATATATTAAGTTTAAAATAAAAAATATATAAAAAAATTGAGACATTGATCTTTGTCCATATAGGCATGCAAAACAATGTCTGATCTGGAATCTGAACCGGCTGTATTCCAGCCTCTCAATTCCAAATCAAACATTTTCAGTGTTCTTTTTGGAAGTTTGATAAGATGCAGTGATGATTACATTGCAGATGTTGTCATATCATATTATTGTCTGTGGCCAGGTATAAGTTGTGATACACTTGTTATATCAGAATCTGAACATTGCCTTTATATATTGCCTGATTAGATGACATTTTGATGAGTTACTGTCATGGATGAATATGTTTGACACAGTTTGATTTATCAGCAATTCAAGATTTATTAATAAAAATAAGATAAATTAATTAATAATTTAATAATTAAAAAAAAAGAGGCTGATTTGAGCAGCACTTACAATAAGTGATTTAGTATAGCAGCAACTTAATTACAGGTTTGAGGATGTCAAGACTCACACTAACATACGACAAGGTATCTTCAACCAAAGCATGTGTATATGCATAAACACAAAGCATACAGACAAAGAAATACTTGGACAGTTAAATATGTAGATCCCCATACTCATAAAAGCAAATGTATAATACCAAACACATAACTAGGAAGAAGGGTGGGTAAAATAAACTATCCTGTAGTCAAAATTTCCCCCTTTGAGTTTACAGTAAATACAGCTCATCAGAATTTCTCAACAGGCAGGTGTTGAGTCTCAAGGAGGTGAACTTGCCCAGGTCTTGTGCTGACTTCCCCAGCAGGCAGTCCTGAGAGGTGTCTCAACTCAGGAGAGATGCTGGATGCAGACTACTGTTATCCAGGAGAGCTCAAAGGGTCTCATTGTGGATCATTATTTCTAGGTTTCAAGATAATTGATTTTGTCAGGTACTTTTCCATTTCAGCCTAACTTGAGTGTTGCAATATTTTGGTTTGTGCATGTCTAGAACTTACTGAATCTTGCAGTCCTGGTGTCCCCCTTCTTTGTCACAACCAAAGTAGAAGTGTACTGGATCACAAGAGGGTCTACTGATCAGGGAAGCAGGAGCACTGCTGGGTGTCTCAATGCTTTGGTCCACTGTAGGAGTTAATTGTTCTTATTGTCCCCAGAGAACAGGGGAAGCAGGAGCCAGGAGCACTAAGGGAATACCTTAACATCCTGGTACACTACCTTTTGCAACCTGTACCTTTACAATGTATTGCTGCATGGCCCTGGGAGAAGAGCTGTACCCTGTATTGATTGTCCCATGAGTAGGGGGCAGTCATACCAACAGCGTTACTAAAATAATTTGGAAATTTCAGCCTAGTCACAAAGACAACATTCTTATTTATTTTATCTGCCACATATTATGAAATACTTTAGAATATGTTTTCTATCCCTATTTTCTAATTTTAGAAAGAGATGTCAAAGTTTACTTGATTTTTTTTTAATTAAAATGGTTATTTACAAATTAAATTAATCAATTAAAAGAATTTAAACAAAACAAAACAAAACAAACAACAAACAACATCTTAAAATACTGTATAACCTTTAAATTCAGTATAGGAAGGGTTGAGGGAGTAGACCAGATTTTTCAGGATTTTTTAATGCCTTAAAGACATTTAAGTCCACCAAATATAATGCTCTAAGGATTGTTAGAAGAAAAAGGAATTTTTAACTTAGCATTCAGGAACAAGATAAGGAATTGCTGGTTGAGCCTGAGTCAATCCCGTTACAAAGCACATTAACTTTTGGTGTGAATGATGTACAACCCCACTTTATTTCAACATATCTTTAGCCTCAATCCTAATGATACCCTACCACCCACAAAAAGTGTTGATAGTGAAGGAAGAAACTGTGTATGGAGTGCAGATTGCCACAACACACACACAGCACACAACCACAATCAAGATTAATTCCCCTTTGTGAGCAAAAGATAGAGAAAAAGCATCTCAAAGAAAGATAAAACTAAAGAAAATGCATATTAAAGTTTTGGACATAACAAGTGTTGTTCCTTTACCACCACATACATACACATGCTCACATACCCTCTTTGGCTCAGCTATTCCAGGAAAAAGGTTTCAGGACTAGATTCGCACTTTCACTTAAATCCTTTTACATGTCTTTGCCCCTTCCTCTTGCCTAAGACAGAAAGTGTAGTAAGGCAAAATTCATGCTGTGCAGCTACTGAAGAAGGCAGCATTAGTTCAGCCACACAGGGTAGAATGTAACGGCCATTTACCAAAACACAGCAACTCTATATGACATGCTAGGAAAGAAAATTAAGAAAGCTCTCTCCATCTGAAACTGCAGAGGGAATTTAGGTAATCAGAATGTAATGTACCTAACTGAAATTTGTGAGAGGACAGAATTTTCCAGAGCCTTGCTGTTTAGAATGACTTTATCATGAAACAAACGAGGCAGTGACACAGACATCCACTTTTAGGAAAGCAGCAGCTTTGATCTTTTGATTATATCTCCACTAAACTCCAAAGACTCTTCATGCACTGAGCATTTGGTTCTCTGTACTGTTTGTTCTCAGCAAACAAACAATAAAATTCAGTTAGTGTAACAGGACATCTTGAACAAACAGTCTATAATTGTAAACATTTTGACTAGTCACATAAATGAGAGAAACTGATTATTTTTGGAGTCTTATGAAACTGAAGGAGATATTGATACTGCTGCTGTAAAGCAGAGACACTTTACAGAAGATAAGTCAGAAATTCATCACCTATACATTTCTTAAAGGTTCACCCAGCAAAATTTTTACAGGCTGCATTCCTTTTAATATTAATGACCGTTGGACAGGAAAGATTATTATATTCATTAGCTACATCACCTTTCAGATATATGACATTTCCTCTTTCCCTCACTCCTCTTCATTAGGAAAAAAAGATTGGGAATATTGTAACATACCTGTGGTTAGATAGATGAAGTGAGATGAATGATGGACATTTTTGCTGAATTTTGCCAGCAGAGCTGAGAATGCTGAAGCCTGTTTTAAACACTTCCTTCACTAGTTCCCTAGATGTGCAGTATTAAATAATGCAATTTGGATAAAAAACCCCACAAGCCAACAATTTTGAAATAATTTCAATCCTGATTTCTCCAAAAACACATGCAGATCAAAGATTTATCTATAAAATCTTCCAGGCCTATTTTCTAAAGCATGGATAGAGCAATACTGTGGTTCTATTTAACACATTCTCAATTTCAATTCCTAGATTAATAGTTTTACTTCCCTAAATCATATGGTCTTTTCTGCTTACTGGTCTAGCCACCTTACAGAAAACCTTAAATCTTACTGACTCTAGTTGCATTCTTTTTTGTTTTGTGTTTGGGTTTGTGTTTGTTTGGTTTTGTTTTGTTTTTGTTTGTTTTGCTTTGTTTTGTTTTGTTTTCTTAATACATCTTTGGTCTTGATATGATTGGAGGCTATAATATCTTAGTGGGGAATGAGAAAAAGTACACTATTATTGTATACACAGGTTTCCATGAGAGACTAATCTGTGCGCGTAACTTTGCTTTCCAATGAAGTATGGTCTCCAAGGCATACAATAGAATTCTTCATGTCACACAAGGAATGAGAATAGGCCAGAAATCATCAGTGAAACATTGGTTTACAAAGGGTTTGGAAAAGGAATGCTTTTGACAGAAATTTTGTAATGGTATGATCATCAAATTATAAAAGAATTCAACTAAACATGTTATAATGTATAAGGTGCAGATGTTAAAAACATCTGTATCTTTACAAATGTAAATTAATTCCTCTCAAGGATACTAAATGAGAGTAAGGGAGAGGAGCAAGAGGTACTGCACTTCAGAAGGCATCATGGAAGCAAAGGCCTCCTGCTGATCTCCTGGTGTCTGGAGGGGATTGTCAAAGAGTTTGTTATTTCATGCAAAACTTTCCACAGCAGGAAAAGGAAAGGAAATCTTAGAGAGAACATTTCCATCCATCAGTTATCTCACAGTCCTAACCACAGATACTAATTCAGGAATTAGTCACTTGGAACTGGTATGTAGAAATATATAAAAATATACTTGGTAAAACTTAGGACTGAGAACAAACTTTAGACTATAACTCATATTCTGTGAAGAACTACAATCCTTACTGCACTCCTTGATACGCTTCCTATCTTATTTAGATGGAGAACTCTAGGTGTGAATATGTCCTGTATATACAGAGGGAACATCCAATTGTCTACATGGCCACAGAAAATAATAATTCAGTTCCATACTGCCTGAGAGCTTCTCTGCACTTGAGAAAGTGTTGGTTGGAATTGTAATTAAAATTACTAAAAATTGTCTGAAAATTTTTGAGGATTGGAACCTTACCCCTCATGTGTAAGAAACAAGACTTTTTTTAAAAGGATAAATCTTCTGAGTTCTTTAATGATCAATATTGCAATATTCAAAATACTGAATTTTCAGTTATGGAAAATGGGTGAAGATGAAGCCAGAAAAAAATGTTACTTAAAGATAATAATTTCATTTCCAGAGTAACCAACAATATGGTTTTCTTACATCATATTCAGTAATTACAGAATAGATTTAGGTTTCTTTTCTTAAAAATCTGCTTTTCCTTTTACCTCCTGAACTTAATCAGACAATTTCAGCAATAAATTCTGAAGCAACTGAAAGGTCTTTAATACTAATTTTGCTTACATAAGATAATCAGTCTCTTAAAAACCCTTCTCAGTTTTTGTCTACACAGCAGCTTATCTCTTAGCGCATACTCCTTTCCATAATATACTAAAGATTTTTTATTCCATTGGTTTTCTGTAGAAAGCGTTCACTAAATTCTTCCAGGCATTTCTTGCTCTCTTTATGGCTGAGAAGATGAATTATATGTCATCAGACTGTAATTTTTTTCTTAATCTCTAAATCAAGTTTCCCAATAGGTTTGGTGACCGAGTATCTTCCTGGCCAAGAAGGCCAATGGTATCTTTGGATGCATTAAGAAGAGTGTGTCCAGAAGGTCAAGGGAGGTTCTTCTCCCCCTCTACTCTGCCCTAGTGAGACCACATCTGGAGTATTGTGTCTAGTTCTGGTCTCCACAGTTTAAGAGGAATAGGGAAATACAGTCCAACAGAGGGCTATGAGAATGATTAAGGGACTGGAACATCTCTTTTATGAGGAAAGGCTGAGAGACTTGGGGCTGTTTAGCCTGGAGAAGAGAGGACTGAGAGGGGATCTTTTTAATGTTTACAAATATCTAAGGGTGGGTGTCAAGTAGAAGGGGCCAATTTCTTTTCAGTGATGCCCAGTGATAAGACAAGAGGTAACAGTCACAAACTGGAACACAGAAATTTCAATGTGAACATGAAGAAAAACTACTGTGATGATGACAGAGCACTGGAACAGGCGGCTCAGAGATGTTGTGGAGTCTCCTTCTCTAGAGATTTTCAAAACCCGCTTGGATAAGTTCCTGAGTGCCCTGCCAAAGGTGATCCTGCTCTGAGTAGGAGTAATTTTAGCAGCATTTCTATCTAATCATGATAAACAGGGACTTTAAATAGCAGTTCTGATGGCAGTAAAAATCTGGATGGATTTTAATAAGGTAAATTAAAGAATACACCATTTCTTCCTTGATGTCCTTGTCAAAATCTGATGATACTTCGAAATGATCAAAATTTCAGGACATTTCAAAAGTGATAAGTCAGAAAGAACAGCCACAAAATAAACACTGAAAAGTAGAGAACAGGCTTAGTTTCAAGGCCACTGCCATGATGCCTTTAGTGCTGTAAAGTTGCAAGAAAATTATATGTATAGCAGAGGTCTGCTTCAGTTTTGGAAACTACACTGTTTTGGAATTTAAAAAAAAAATACAACACTGCAGTGATGCTGTCACCCTAGTGATAAGCTAATCTGTGGAAGTACACATCTGTAAGAATTATAAATTTAAAAATAATAAGGTACTTAGAGTTTTCTTTTTGAAAGAATATAGTTTTGTTGTTTAAACCATCTTATCACTTACATTGTCTATTGTGTATTCAGTCTGTTCTGCAAGTTTGTCTGTCATGTTCTCAGATCATTTCTTAACTGAGATGGGAGATTCGAAAGAAGTGATATCAACTGTTACTCTGTATCACACACATCATCCATGAATAGACTGTGGGGAAAATTTTCCTGTTGTGTAATAGGGGCTTGAAATTTCCCCTTTTGCTTCTGTGTAGTAATAAAGTATATTGGATGCTCTTCTGATTTACCGTCAATCATTTTACGCATAAATGAGAACCCAGCACGTATCTTCCTTAACAAAATACAGAAAAACAACAGTTAATTCCAGATGATACAAATAAAGAATATCAAATTAAAAGGATAATGTGGTTATATGACAGTATGGTTTATACTGTTGTTCTAATGCCAGGAAACACCTTTCAGGTTTTAAAAGATATCTATACTTTGCTAAGTTTAGAGATAGGAAAGCCTGGTCAACCAAAAATCTATTTAACACATAAAACTTCATCATTTAAAACATCAGGTATACTGTTGCTCTTCATGTGTATTCTTCAAGCTCTTCATTACTCCTCCTCTCAGCAACTGTACCGTATCTCAGGCTGCAGGGAAAGAATCCTCCACATAGCAGAAAAAATTGTTAGCACTCCATGAGATCACTGCATCCCTCACCAAAGGGGAAATTTCACTACATTTTACAGCTGTCTCCGGGAAGTTGGAAATAATCTCCTCTCCCCTTTGCAGGCATGCTGCAACATGGCACTAGGCAGTTTGAAGGCATTCTTATAGGGAGAGGAGAGGAGAGGAGAGGAGAGGAGAGGAGAGGAGAGGAGAGGAGAGGAGAGGAGAGGAGAGGAGAGGAGAGGAGAAAGGATGAAGTTTCATAGAATGAAAAAAGTGCTTTTAGAAGAATAGGCACTAACAGAGGATAATGGAATAGGTAATTTTCCCTCTGTCCTGTTTTTACAGGACTAGGGAAAAGTGGATACAGTTTCCTGTTTTTCCACTAGTACATCCACATGTCCTAAGTGCCAGCATTTGTGTGGGGCACTTGGAATCTCCTGCTTTGAGAGGGGAACAATGCTAACCTTTCATTTTTATTTTATTTTTAGATGTATGGCTGATGTTGAACTATTTTCTAACCTGGAAAAGGTCTGCTTTTGTATGTTATATGTTTGATGTCTCACAGACTTGATGAACATAACTGAACTGGGTAGAGATGTATTGCTAGGGAGCAGAAGCAGTAATTTGTAAATGCAATGCTAAATCATAGAAGCATAGAATCACAGAATCATAGAATTGTTTCAGCTGGAAGAGACCTTCAAGATCGTCAAGTCCAACCTCATTCTTAGTCCTATCAAAACCACTAAACCATGTCCCTAAACACAATATCTACTCGGTTCTTAAACATCTCCAAAGATGGTGACTCCACCACCTCCCTGGGCAGGCTATTCCAGTGCCTGACAACCCTTTCACTAAAGAAATTCTTTCTAATCATAGAATCATAGAAATGTCTGGGTTGGAAGGGACCTCTAGAGGTCATCTAGTGCAACCCCCTTGCTGAGAGCCAGGACATCTTCAGCTAGAGCAGGTAATAGTCAGCCTGAACCTGGACACAGTATTCAAGGTGGAGCCTCACCAGTGCCAAGTACAGAGAGACAATCACCTCCCTGCTCCTGCTGACTACACTATTCCTGATACAGGCCAGGATGCTGTTAGCCTTCTTGGCCACCTGGGCACACTTCTGGCTTATGTTCAGCCTGCTGTCAGTCAACACCCCCAGGTCCTTCTCTGCCTGGCAGCTCTCCAGCCACTCCTCCCCAAGCCTGTATTGCTGCTGGGTGTTGTTGTGGCCAAAGTGCAGGACCTGGTATTTGGCCTTACTGAAATTCATGGAATCGGCCTTGGCCCAGCAATCCAGCCTATCTAGATCCCTCTGTAGAGCTTCCCTACCCTCAAGCAGATCAGCACTTCCACCCAGCTTGGTGTTATCTGCCAACAGGAATTCTAAAAAATTCAAATCAGTAATTCTAAGAAAAGCTATCTACTCCTGCAGCTTTAAAGTTTGTGAGAGGTCATCTCCTCTGTTCTTTCTGGTTGAGCCTCACAAAGAACAGAGAAGCTGGGAAACAGAGAATTAAGCTTAATTTAAAATGCTTGCCCAAAGTAGGACACAGCTAATATGGTTTATAGAAGTGGATTAAATTATCAGAAGCTTGATCCATGTAGATTTTAGTTAAGGCTGTTACGCTGTAAAATCCTGAATGGTTATTTTTTACAGACATAATTTGCACTGTAGCTGTAACATTTCTATTTAAAAATATATTAAAAAAATAAATTAGGAATTATTATTTACATTCTATTTTTGGTTTTAAAAATGTCTTAGAATGTCCCTTTTTCTCCCTATTCCAGACTTTGTACAAAATTGGAATAGCTTCTGAGAGAGCAGTAAAAGAGAGCAAAGATGATGCTTTTTGAATGTATTTACAAAGCTGATCATCAAACCAGAAAAGCAGAGCCCCTGTTAAAGCACGGGGTTTATAACCTAAGTTCAGTTCAGACTTCTAGTCCCCTGGAATTTGTTTTCAAACTACAACTGTGTTCATAGATGAGCAACATTTGAGTTAAATGGGATTTGTTTTTATCTTTATCTGAAGTTTTCCACAATTTCATCCTTGCTTAAAGCTTAAATCCAGAAAAGACTACTGAAAACTCAGGTATGACTTTTTTTTAATTATTATTATTATTATTACAACAGCCACTATATTTTAAGTCTTGCAGTTAGCTTAGTAGTTGGCATTGGCAAAAAAACATCCTCAGAAATTACTGGTTTTTATGTATCTAGAATTTGAGGTCCATCTGATCATACAAAGTGACTGATGTGTGATTGTGGTGGTTCAACCTTGGCAGGACACCAGGTCCCCACCGAGCCGCTCTATCACTTTGACCACCACTCTTTTCAGCTGGACCAGGGAGATGAAAATAAGATGAAACTCATGGGCTATGACAAAAGCAGTTTAATGAAGAAGCAAAGCAATGCTGCACATGGAAGCAAAAGAAAACAAAGATTTAATCTCTACTTCACATCAGCAGGCAGTGTCTGTCCCTTTTCAGGAAGCAGAGCTCCAAATAGTGGTTGTTCCAGGGAACAAGCTGATGCCTCCCCCCCACCACCTCTTTTTCCTAGCTTTTATAGTTCATCTGACATCATATGGTATGGAATATCCCTTTGGTCAGTTTGGGTCAGCTGTCCCAGCTGTGTCCCCTCCCAAGATCTTGTCCACCCCATCCCACTGCAGGGAGAATTTTGAAAAAGCAGCCTTGGTGTCGTGCAATCCCTGCCCAGCAGCAGCCAAAATACAGGTGTGTTATCAGCACCTTTCTAGCTCTCAATGCAAAGCACTACACTGTGAGAGCTGCTATGGGGAAAATTAATTCCAGCTCAGTCAGGCCCAATACTGTGATAAACCCATTGCCTTCATGGAGAGACATGTTTCAGAGAAGGTCAGATTTCTGTCTGTTGTATTTTTCATTTTTTTCTGTAGTCTTTACCAAGGCTTATTGGTATGATTCAGGCTGTGAGAATGGAGGGAGTTTGAGTCTGATTATCTATTCCTTTAACAGGCTCTTTTCAGAGTTAATTATCTGCTCAGAAATAAAATAAGCAAAATATGTCCCTTTTATTGGAATACACATGCTCTGACATTTGTCTTTACAAATGCATTATCTGGTAGCCAAATATGGCTACTGAACAGAAAACTATATTTTTTTGAAAACTAGACAAAAGGATGACACTGTAAATAAATATATGGAAGAACTGAGGTGCATTTATCGGGGACTGTGATGTGGGGTATCTCTTCCCCTTTCCCTAAATAACTATTAATCAGCCAATAAGGAAGCAGGTGCCCGCTCCCTGGACAGGTTCATCCAGCCTTGGGAATGGTTATCTCAGATAGAAAGTTGCTTATCAGTAGCTGAATGGAAACTGCTTTACACCATCTTTTGTTTCTGTACATTTTTGTTTTCCCTTGGAAAAAAACATCCACCACTGTGACTAAAGCTGAGACAAAAATCACTGATAAAGCTGCTGATTAAAAATTAGTTTCCCCATTCTCTTGGAACTACATTTGCAACTTCAAATGACACTACTTCATTCATCTGAGGATTATATAGTTTAAAAGAAACACCCAAAAGGAGAATTAACTCACATTAAACTAATAAACTAATAGAAATTAAATCAGTTTAAAGATTACAGCGCCTTTGAAAACAATTAGCATTAACAAATATCCCATTAAATATTACATGTTACTCACCTAGAGGGTTTAAATCAGGAAAGAAAAGAAGGGAAACAAAGGTAACTTCAGTGAAAATTAAGTAGTTTGATTAGATTCATAAAGTGCGTATTTTTCATTGCTTTTATTTTAACATTTTTCCACTTCACATAAACACTGCTGTGATGTTCATACATCATGTGCTGATTCTCTTTGTCATGCAGCAAAGTGACTTTTGCTTCAGGCCAGTATACTCTAATGGAGAGAATGATCCTATTTGTTTGGTTTGCTCTCTGGGCTACCTCCGTCTCCATCAATATAGTTTTGTGATACTTTCTGTTTTAAAATGAATTATGAAGAGCCTGTTGGTTTTGGCTTTAAGTCAGGCTGCAATTTGAGGGTGGTGATGGCAAGTAATAGCTTATAGCAGTGTACTGCTTGTTAAATAGAGGAAGTTCTTCACTGAAGTTTTTGTTTAGACACTCTATCATCATCTGCAGTATTTAGAATGCTGAAAAGAATTGTGTTAGAGTTCTTTTACTCTTTCCAACCACCAGATATATCCCAGGCTGACAAGCTCTTCAAGCTTTCTGTCACCTTCTTACTTAGTTTTAAAAAATTCACTTGAATGCATTTGCCACCTTTTTGCCTTACATTTGACAATGAAGGTTATCATGCTCTCTCTGGATTTATATTTTTAAAGTGTCATCTTGCAGTGATCAGTATGACAGCGTGTTTCATACAGTGGCCCGTAAAACCTTTGGAGAAAACCCAAGAGAGGATTAGAGTTTATGAAAGACAAAGTTGGGGGAAGGAAGGAAATGAAGGATTCTTTTTTTTCATATTTGATACAGGGGAAAAAAAGGACAAATCCTCCTCTTCCCCCTTGGAGTTTATTTGATGATTGGTGCCACTTGCACTACTTCCATAATCCCCTAGATAGCATAACTTTTCAATCAGAGTGGAACATAATATCATTTTATTGCACATAAGATTAAACCCTTTAGACAGGCAGACACTGCTGCTTTGTACAGAGGAATCTGAAAAGAATATGCAGTTCTTGGGTTAATGGGTTAGAAGGCATTGGTAAATAATTTTATTGGACATTAAAAAGTACCACAGCATTTTAGCTGATAATGTATGCAATATGATGCTATAAGTATAATGCAGGCTGGATATTTGACACAGATGTATCCTATCATAAAACACAATATTTGGTGTGGTAGGTTGACCTTAGCTGGATGCCACGTGCCCACAAAAGCCATTCTGTCGCTCCCCTCCTCAGTGGGACAGTGGAGAGAAAATGTCACAGGCAAAACAGACCTGGCTTGGTGAAAAAATTATGTAATTTATTACCAATCAAATCAGAGTAGTATAATAAGAAATAAAACTAAATCTTAAAAAAAAAAAAAAGCTTCCTCCCATCCCTGCCTTCTTCTTGAGCTTAACTTCACTCCTGATTTCTCTACCTCCTCCACACCAATAGGGAGAGGGGCATGAGGAGTTGGGGTTGTCTCTGATGCTCCTTCCTCCTCAGCAGGACGACTCCTCACATTTTTGCGCTGTTCCAGTGTGGGGTCCTTCCCATGGGAGACAGTTCTCTGTGATCTTCTCCAATATAAGTCCTTCCCATGAGCTTTAGTTCTTCAAGGACTTCTTCAGCATGCATCCCTTCCATGGCATGCAGTACTTCAGGAACAGATTGCTCCAGTGTGGGTCCCCTATGGGGTCACAAGTCCTTCCAGCAAACCTGATTAAGTATGGATTCCTGTCTCCAAGGGTCCACATATCCTGCCAGAAGCCTGCTCAAGCATGGGCTCCCCACTGGGTCACAGCCTTCTTTGGACATCCACCTGCTCTGGCGTGGAGTCCTCCATGGGCTTCAGGTAGATATCTGCTCTATCATTAACTTCCATGGACTGCAGGGGCACAGCCTGCCTCACCATGGTCTTCTTCATCATGGGTTGCAGGGGAATCTCTGCTATGGTGCCTGTAACACCTTGGCGTCTGCAGAGTTGTTTCCCTCACATATTCTCACTCCTCTCTTCAGCTACAGTTTCATGGTTATGGGTTTTTGTCCCCTTCTTAAATATGTTATCCTGGAGGTACTACCACTGGTGCTGATGGGCTTAGCCTTAGCCTCAGGTACATCTTGGTGCTGGCTGGCATGGAGTCTTTCAGACATAGGGGAAGCTTTTAGCAGCTTCTCACAGAAGCAATCCCCATAGCCACCTCACTACCAAAACCTTGCCATGAAAACCAAATACTTTTGGTTTAATATAGTTTAATTGGTTTGGTTTATAATATGCTACTGTATAAATATTCTATTATATATTCATTATATATATGTTTCTTTAATTGTAAGAAACTGCAAAAAAAGCAGCATGAGAATAGTGAAATTAACATTGCTTTCTGACACACAGGCTTTATTGCATTTGACCTCTGTGTGCATTATTGCACAAGTCACTGTGGCTATTGCTGGTATTAAGTGTCAGAAGAAGGCATACAGAAAATCAATATGTATTTTCTAGTACTTGAGCCTCAATTGCAGTTATTCAGTCATTCCTGATGTCTGTCATGTAAATGTTTCCAGGTCAAACTCTGTTCTCTGTTACATCAAAACCCATCCAGAATCAACCACAGTCAGAGGGAAGTTAGAGGCAGAGTAAGTTATTTTAGCCTAACAAAACAGAGAAAAGAGTCCTCCCTACTACCATTAGTGAAAAGGTTCATTCTGCTTCTTTTGGGAGCTGGGTGAAGAATTTAACCATGTTTTACAGCTGTTTTCTAGCAGAAAATTGTTGTCCTCCACTATGGAATGATATTTGAGTCAAAGGGAGAAATGGAGCTCAAAGGGTGACAAATGACACTACAAGGGACTGTTACTCACTTTGTCAATATGGCTGAGTAATAACTGCAGTGGATGAGCTGGCTTGGAGGATACATTTTACCGAGAGAGTTCCAACATAAAGGTACTAGAAAGGGGAAAAAAATCCAAATCATTAGCATTTAAGCCAGTCTCTCAGGAATTTCTCTAGGAAACTAGAGCTGACTACTAAGTATATCACATCCTGACTAAACCGAGACATAGATTTCATATATTATGGAATTATTTTTGCATTTTTGTGTCCTCCAATACCATAAACCCATCTATTTAAACCAATGGGCTTAGTGGTTAGATAAAGTCTGCTCATTGTAAATGTAAAGGGCAAGTTCTGAAAGCAATGGCTAATTTTCCGGGCATCTGAAGACAGGGTCTCACTGATGAGAACAGCAACGGATGTGAAAAGAATAATGATCAATGCAGAGTTCACCCTATCTGAGAGTCTGTTAGACTCATTCTGCTTTCTGTAGGTTATTCAGAAAACTGTAGCAAATGTTGATGTCCCAGATATAGTCTGCAATTCATAAGGAGAATTTTTACTCATTGTTTTTGTAGTAATTCATAAAATAAAGTTTTGTTCACCTAACAGTGTTACAGTCCTGTGCCCACTTGGGTTTTGTCAATCTAATGTCACAGCATTTCACAAAGGAATTTATTTTCATGTGAGGAAAATACCTGTATTTTACTTTTAGTGGGAAGGAAATGAAGGATGGAGTAATTACAGGAGAAAACTGATGAAATGTTTTGTCTCCATGTGTATATTACAGAACATCAGAGATGTTCATATTGTACCTCACTTTTCTGTTTCATCTCTTATAAAGGTGACATCTCTTCATAAAATCTTTTTTTAGTTATGCATCAGATTTTATCAGTGAAAAGAGAAACCATTTATTCATTCTTATGGACTGATAATATAGTTGAAAAGTCAGGATACAGAAGAAAGTCCTGGTGTGTGACCATCTGTCTTCAGGAAGATTTGCAAGTAATGGCTTCCTTTGAATGTCATCACAGATTTGTCTTTCAAAATTTAAAACTGCCAGGCATTTTGAGAAAGGCTTAAAGTAAACTATCTCTGAATCAAGAAGCACTGTTTTCTGAGATGTTGAAACAGCAACCTTTTCATGAAGGTTTAAGAACTTTTCAATTTTGTTTATGTTCTTCCATGTTTGGTTGGTTTTTTGGGTTTTGTTTGTTTGTTTGTTTGGTTTTGTTTTTATTTTTTTTTTGTTTGGTTGGTTGGGTTTTGGTTTTTTTTTTTTTTTGATAGATTCGTTAAAACTATATATTCATAGGAACAGTATGAAATGGTATATATGAAATTAAGCATTAACGGCATTACTAAAGGCATATAGATGCCTTTTCTCCTAGTATGGTACTTGAATAGTTGCAGGTCAACTGATGAGGACAATTTAATTGGTCAGTTCTTCTTTAAAATTATAAGCACAGGAATAATAAAGGAAGCATTCTTGCAGATGCAGTTTGCATGGCTTATTGTTTGCTGTATATCTTTATTATTATTCCCTTTATGCAAAAAAACCCCCAACCAACTAAACAAAAACCAACACCACAACAACTGTCTATTGGGCATAGCAGATGGCTTGTAATATCACCCAAAAGGAAATTAATAAAATAGTTAGAAATTCTATGTTGATCTCATGAAGGGAGCATAGAACTATCTATAATCCAATGACAAAATCTCCTAGATTCAAGTTTATGTCTTTTATTTCCCAGCAAGTGGTTTAAATATTACATTATCACATCACAACATCTTCTTTTGGGATTTTAAAGATGCATATTTTATATATTTCAGCTTTTTAAGGCATCTTTGACCATTTACTCACCACAAAAATATTAACCATCATCTACTGAAATGCTCATGAGCATATTTCAGTTTTATGTAGTGTAATTTGAACTAGAAAGAACTGAGAGAAATGATCAATTAGCTTCTGTGTCTATTTCTGGCTGCAATAAAGCTGCTTTAATATTGCAGACTTGAACAATGCATCACATAATAGAAATGTGATCACCTAACGATGAATGAACACACCAGAAACATTAACGCTTCAGGGAAGGGCAGTGAAAATTATTATATTCAAGGAACACTATTCATGTGGGGAGTTTTCTCATGAGAACAGATTAAAGCCATGGCATCCTCAAAAGGAAATAACTTTGCACAGGAGGAAACATTGTATAGTGCTTGAAATGAAAAGAGCTACTGCTGTAGAAGAGAGCACAGTGTTCCTCTTCATATGAAAGGAATAAAGTGATGGCCTCTCCCGCTTCAAATGAAGGTACATGGTTCTTTCACTGCTTTTAATTCACGGGAAATTGTGACTGACATGAGTGCAAAGGATTGCTTTTCTCTGCCTACACAGAGCTGATGCAACTAAGTCATCTTTTTTCTGTCTTTGATGAATGAAGTTGCAAGTGATTTACTTTCTCTTTTTACTGTGAATGTTTTTCAATATTTTTTTTTTTCAAGACTGTAGGGCTTCTAGTAGGTGGAAATCTTGCTTTATAGAAAACACTGCTTTGATAGTCTGCGTTATGTCACTGTGTAACATAAAACCTAGTTGATAGAATCATAGAATGTTTTGGGTTGGAAGGGACCTTTAAAGGTCATCTAGTCCAACCCCCCTGTAGTGAGCAGGGACATCTCCAGCTAGATCAGGTTGCTTAGAGTCCTTCCTGTCCAACCTTGCCTTGAATGTTTCCAGGGATGGGGCACCTACTGCCTCTCTGAGCAACCTCATCCAGTGTTTCCTTCCTTATATCTAGTCTAAATATACCCTTTTTTGGTTTAAGACCATTACCCCTTGTCCTGCTGCAACAGGCCCTGCTAATAGGACTGTCCTCTTCTTTCTTTTAAGCCCTCTTTACGTACTGAAAGGCCATAATAAGGTCTTCCTGAGGCCTTCTCTTCTCCAGGCTGAACAAGCCAAAGTTGTTGGCAAAGTAAAAAATAGTGTTGTTTACTACACTATTTACTACACTAACAAAACTGTTAGATTCTTCAGAAGTAAGAAATCTGCTGCCACCTTCCTCCTAAAAAAAAGACCTGCCAAAGAAGAGTCTATCTGAACACCAAGATAACACAAATTAAGTTTATCTTTCTTAAATAATGTTCCAGTGTAAACAAATCTCATTTTATGTTTTAATCAGTTCTTTTACTAGATTTTAATTGTGAAATTAGTAT
>JAAGNO010022619.1:17935-43259 GCA_033439905.1 Ceryle rudis
TGTGAATTTAATTCCTTTTTAAGAAATTTGGTCTTGGTGAAATTTCTCCATGGAATTCCATTTCTTGGAAAATAATTTTCCATGGAATGGTTTGGCTTAGGCATTCATCTGATGTGTATATATAACAACATTTGTCCTGTGAAGCTTTCAGTGATTGTCTGATGGGGAAAGAAACAGTCTGTTTCATTTAATGTCTTGCTTCAGTCTTTAACTGAGAGCAAATTTAATCCTGACTGCTTAGACTTTTCTTCATTTTTACACATTTCTAGTTTTCTAGGTCTATTGTGTTGTTTACTCTTTAAAAGTGCTCTCTAACTCCTTAGGCCTGATGAAATTGGTGCCTGATCTCCACAGGTTTTCCAGGGTGACTTCTTCCAAGGACAGAGAAGATCATGAGAAAAGGATTAACTGGATTTTTACCTTTTATTTATATGATCATGCTTCAGTTGCTTTAAAATACAGTTTGTCTTAGATAACTGTATCATACAGACTATGTAGTACAACAAATTTACCGTCCTTGCTTTTTACCTCAGACAGCCTGTATTTGTTTTAGCCGTGGTCTAGTCCTAGAGTTTCATAATTTTTTAATAAAAATGGTGTACTGAATCAAGTTCCAAAATTCTAGTGAAACTAATGATTTTTATAATTTAAACTTGTAACCCCAGCACAGCATGAAATCAGAACTGTTTAAGTACATCGATTCCTTAGAAAGCGCATGTTGATTATCATTAATTATGTTACTGTGCTTAGCTCTATTGCATTTTCATTATTTTGCCTCAGTTTTGTTTCTTGCCAGCCCTGGGAGTGCTCTGTCCATTCATATTCTGCAAACAGGAACTTGCATTTATTCCGAGGATTTGACTATGGTAGGCTGTCTTCTTCCAAGTTCTCCTGAGACCAGTTTTAGGCAATCACTTTGCATTGTTTGGAAGGATTGAAAAAAAAAAAAACCCAAAAAAACCCCAGTAAATCTCATTAATGTCCATAAATATGTAAAGGACAAGTGTCAGGAGGATGGAGCCAGGCTCTTAGTGACATCCAGTGATAGCACAAGCTGGGCATAGGAGGTTTCAGGTAAACATAAGGAAAAACTTATTCACAGTGAGAGTGACAGAGCACTGGAACAGGCTGCCGAGAGAGGTTGTGGAGTCTTCTTCTCTGAAGACATTCAAAACCCACCTGGACGCATTCCTTTGTGATCTAGGTGATCCTGCTATATCAGGGGGGTTGGACTAGATAATCTTTTGAGGTTCCTTCCAACCCCTAATTTTCTGTGATTCTGTCTGATTCTGTGTAAATCCATCTGATCTTGGAGAGACATTATTGTCTATCAGTAACTAGTACAAGCATGTGTATCTTTGGTAGGTATTTGAATCTGCCTCAGTTAATAGATGACAGGAAAAAAATTGTTCATCTTCATATGACTAAACATGGAAAAAAGAATATCTGTTGAATGTGTCTGTCTTTCCTGAAATTTTAATACTTAACATATTGTTAGCATTTAATCTTCTATTTGTAATAAAGGTCTGCTTATGCTCCATTGCAGTTTCCTTTTGTACTTTTCTTCTTTGCTGTCCTCTGATTAGTCACAGAGAGATTTTTTTTTTCCATTGGATACTGCTACATTCTCTTAGATATTTTTTGTATAACCTTCATATGTTATGTTTGAAATTCCACTTCAATTGTTTTCTGTTTCTAATTCACTGAAAAGTGATCTTCTATCACTGAAGCTGGATCAGTTTTAGACCAAAAATCATTTTCTCCTGATCAGGAAATCATGGCTTTGGTCATCTAATATGTAATACTTTCTGGGGTTTATTCATTTTTCATACACAGTTGCCCACAACTCCAGGAGCTCATGAGGATGCACATCAAGGACTGCCCTTTATTCATTTATCTTAAGAGAAATGCCAATAACTGTTCCTTTTCTGTCCCCTTTTATTTCTGTATTTGAACGATAATGGCTAGAAAATTACTTCAGGTCATCAGTATTAATACCTTGACAAGGCACAGGGCACTCAGCTTCTCTTGTCATGAGCAGGCCTACTTCAAGCCCTCATGAACACCATCTCAGGGCTTTAGGGCAAATAATTGTCTTGATATCCCATTGTGGTGCCATCAGACTCTAACTTCAGAAGCAGTTGGAGGCCATATGCTTCCCAGTATATTTTTCCTTTTAAATTGCACAGGACGAAGAGATACCTTCCAGACTGCTGATGAGGGAGTCCCTTGTGAAAGACCTGAGTCGTTGCACCTCCTCCATCCCACCCCACACAGCACATTATGGGGCCAGTGTAAGGGCAGAAATGTAAGCTAAAGAGATAGAGAGAAAAAAGACTCCCCATCAACATGCTCTCCTTAATTCTTCTTCCTCATTCAGAGATCACCTTCTTCTTTTCCCTGCACCTACATCCAGGAATACAAAAGTTTCCAAAAAAATATTCTGACTAAAACTTACATTTTTGTCTCCTCTTGAGAAATCTTTGGTGACATCTGCTTGTCTTTCAAATCAGTACTTTATGATTTATCAGTAGCCTTACTGACATGAATGTCTTACTGGTTTCATATATGAATGTTTTCCTGCAACTGAAGGATACACAATCTCAACCTAAAGTTTGATTAATCTGAAGTACAGAAGTGAAGTATTTCTCAATGGAAAGAATAAATTTATGCTTTGTGTCTGCATATTTCTCTTGTTTAGGAATCCCTGAAAAACCTATTTTTTTTCCATTTTCATGTTATTCATTGTTTAGATAATTGACTGGGACATGGAGCATTCAGATTACTGCAATTAATCTTCCTGAAGGCTATAGGGGATAGAAGGACCTGAGGCTATATAAACTGGAGCTATATACTTTGGCATTCTACATCACTAAAGGGAGCTTTGTTTCAGGAGAGGATGGAAGAAAAAGCATCTAAGGAAAAAGATACTGAACTGAATGCAGAAGAGAGGGAAAGCATGCTTGAACAGTAAGAGAAATAATGGGGAAGCGGCCTTTGAGTAACAGTAATGATCAATTCATTGTTGATCATCTCCTTTTTAAGATGTACTGTCCTTATCTGACTTACATACTTCCTTCCTGTCAGTGCCTTACTTGTTTTGGCTCAGAAGGATACCACTTATATCTAGCAGCCTTTTTACTAAAATCCTTTAACAGATTTTCTGTTAAAAACAAAACGGTCACTTACATGGAAAATTATAAATTCCTGAATCCCTTTATGGATGACCAGCTGAGATCTCAGACAGCTCCAAGAACAAATAATGCTAAAGAAACACAGGTAATAAAAATCATAGAACTTTCTAAAGCAAACACATATTATCTCCCCTCAAATAGTCTGTATAATATGATTGACACAATTTGGTTTGTACATGAGAAATAACACTTATCTATCCAAATGGAAAATTATTGTATTCTTGAAGATTTCACATCCTTCCCATGTTTTAGCACCCCTATCTTTAGAAAACTTAACTGTGGTGGGTTGTCCCAGCTGGCAACCAAGCACCCACACTGCCACTTGTTCCCTCCTCCATGCACTAGCAGGATGGAGAGAAGAGCAGAAGTGAGAGGTATAAACAGATAAAAAAAAGGCAGTTGCTTACCAAATCTTGTCCTAGGCAAAAGTGACTTGTCTTGGGAAAGTTAACTTATTAAAAATTCATATATATATATACTGATTTGGGTATGAAGAAAAAAAAAAGGAAAAGAAAAAAACCTAACATTTATACACTCAGGGAAAATACCTTTCTTCTCCCTTTTCCAGGCTGAGCTTCACTTCAGTCACCTCTTCTCCTGCCCTGTTAATCACTGCAGCTCTCACTTAGTCCCTTCAGTGCAGCAATAAGCAGTGCAGGGATTCAGATCAGGAACACAGTGGTTTCTCTGTGCCTCTCCTTTTTTCTCACTATTTTCTGTTCTGGTACAGGTCCCCCATGGGCTGCAGTCCCTTTGGGAATATCTGCTCTGTCATGGAGCACCTCCTCCTCCTCTGACCTTGGCATTCCCTCTTTTCTTCTGCTGCCTGTCCAGCATGTCTCTCTTTCTTAAATATGTTTTCAAAGAGGCACCACCAGGGCAGCTGATGGGATCAGTGGTATCCTTTGCTGGGTCTACTGGAGGCATCTGGAAGCAACAGTGTGCATCATGAGGTAGCCCCTGGACTATTCTTATGGAAGTCACTCTGTAGCCACACCACTGCCAGTACTTTGACAACTACATTCCAGACATGAACCTTCTTCTTCCTCCTTTCATTTCTACTGTGACAGAGTTTGGCTAATAGATCTTTTCTGTCACTTTCCAACAGCCTTCTCGTGTCTGAATATTGCTATCGTGGTTTTTTATCCTTCTTTAATTTAAAAATAACAATTCATGGGGTTTTTTTGACAAATCTTTTGTGATTTTAGTCTCTTTTTATTTAGCCTTTAACCATGGTATCCCAAACTGGACATAGTAGTTCAGATGACATATCAGGTAATCTAAAATGTAGCCATAATTGGTTTTAATTAATTTTCTGAACATCAATTTTCAAATTCATTGCAAAGGGCTATGTTAAAAGACTTTTCCATGAAATAGAACACTTGTTTTCTTGGACTTGACTACCTAAAAGATGGAAACAGTGTTTTGCTTTAACATGGGAAGAATATTAATGTAGGTTGTAAAAGCCTGTGTTATTCAACTTTTAAATTATCTGAAACAAAGGATAAATAATGAAAATACAATTTCATGATTAAAAATTACTACTACTGATTAAAAATTAGAAATTATTTCGGATAATTAAAACTGTAGTTGACTACCCATTCCAGAAAGTTGTCTCAATTTTAAGTGGAACTCATTATTTTATCACAGTCAGTGTTAATAAATGCAAAATAATTCATATGTAATAAAATATATTCTTACAGAAATCTAAATTAGTTATTTGGAAAAAAGCTTAAAATTGTTGTAGGCAGTTTTTTGCATAAGTTAAAACAGAAAGGTAAATAAAAAGTTGATATTCATTGGAACTGAAATGAAAGAAAAATTTAGAGAATTATTGTATGATTCCATAGCATCTCTACTGAATATAAAATATAGAATAGAAAAAGGAACTATAATTGCAAATTGATCAAATGAAGACTTTTTTTTCATCATCAAATAAGTCCTTCCTTTCATAGTTGTCCTAAAAGATTTTACATTTTTTAATAAAATTTATTTTATATTTAGCTTCATTAAAATTACATGACTTGCAAAGAGTAAGATTTAAACTCATACATTTCAAAGCTTCACAAAACCAGTTAATATAACAACAAAAATTGTCTATATTAGTGGGAGTGTATTTTATAAAACTTTTTTTCCAAACATGTCTATTATTACTTTTAATGCTCCTGTTAATTATCTAGTTGATTGTCTCTTGCATATGTAAGTTCAAAACTTTGAATATATAAAATATATTGACACTGCTGGATTAAATAATATATGGAAAATGGTGCAGAAGTATAAGTACTTACATTTTATTTTATGTAAATTAACTTAGGAAACAAATTTAGGAAACTGAATTTTCTCCAGTCATTGAAAGCTGAAGCCCCTGTATACGTATAAAATAGCAACTCATTCAAGACATTGCAGAAAAAGTCTGCAAAAATAATCATACTGAATTCTTAGTTGTATGTCTTCATCAAATTTAAGTTCTGGAGGTTTCTCTCTTCAGAAATCTGGATTATTAATTGGAATCCACTTTGGAAAATGCTCTACAGAAATAGCATACTTTGAAAAGTCATTAGACATTCTCTTATTTCATGACCTTTCTGAAGACATAAAGACTATTACAGTGGTGCCCTGGAATACTATTGAACCACTTTCAACATTGGTTACATACGGGTATACTCTCTTAGCCCAGTCTGCTGTTGCCACCCTGTGATATAAAAGAAATCCACAGCTTATTTGGATCACCTTCTTCCATGCAATTCAGATACAACACTGCCAGGTCTGGCTCCCACTGGCTTTTCCTGTATCTTTCATTAAGAACTTTCTGTCACCTACAAATCAACACATACATGTTTCATCTATCTTTATCTCTGTAAAAAGATGTGAGAAGGAACAGATATTCTTGTTAGAAGAAGGAGATGAGCTACCCACTTGAAGAGAATAGATGTGACACTTCAGTAGCCAGTGGTAGTCAAATGATGAGGAAGCATGTATTCTCCTTTCCACTGACAGTTGCTGGCATGAGGGAAAGAGGACCTGATGAGGGTGTATGCTTATCTAGAGCAAAACATCTAGAACAACCATTGTCAGGGCATGAAGCACACTTTGCCCCTCCTTTTGGAGCATAGCTGGCTGCACAAGAACAACTGATGGTAAGAGCCATTGTGAGGAAAGACCTGGAAGATGGGTCTCCCTTCCCCTTTGCTTGGAAGCTTTGTTTAAGCTCAGGTCCTGTCTCAATCCTCCCCTGTGCCACACTACAGTGGTATTAATGTCATGTCCATGCCTTGGCTTCTACCCCATTGATCAAGATGCTGAGCCAGATCCATAGGTTTCTGAAACAAGGATAGAGACACTGAGTTCTAAGCAAACAGCATTACACAGGCTATGTTGGGTGTATGACACAGGTGCTGTGCATGACTGGTGACCTGATGGTGACAAGATAAAAAATGTTGTATTGTCCTCATAGAGCTCACTCATTAAATTATGAGTGAGTATCTGTTTTCAAGATGCCTGTTTCTTTATTCTGAGAAACAATATTTCACCAAATTATTCAGAAAAGACAGATTTCCTTGTAAGCTTAGTCAGCTGAAGGTCCCAAAGTGGAGGGAGGAGTGAGACACATTAACAACTTTAATTTCTTGGCTAAATTTTTACCTCACCTGATTTCCAGTAATAAAAAAATCCTAATTATAGCTTTCATTCTCCTGGGTTTTTTTTTGTCTCCATCATTTCAGTCCCCCTTCCAGATAGTAATGACAAAGAAAAAAAAAAAAGTAAATCAGTCTTCCAAGACTGAACAACTAGTTAGGCAGATCCAAAATCTGAAATCAGGACATTTGCCTTTGGGTGTTATGCCAGGACACTGAACCATGTAAGATTCATCCTTCTTCAGTAATAATATTTACTTTTTAATCATAAAATATATCTAACAGTTGTGTTACAAAATAATCAGAATGGAAAGGAAGAGTCATAATGGGGAGGGCACTCTTTAGAAGAATGTAAAAAGAAAGACTGTGTAATCTGCTATGGGAAGATATTAATCTCTGAGCTCTGAATTGGCTCCTCATCTTGCTGAATATCCCCTGAGACAAAAGAACCATTCTTTTTAAGCATGAAAGTTTCAGAGCTGTCTAATAGGAGGACTTGCTGTGAGTTCTGTTTTTAATAGCTTCAGAAGTATGGTGCCATTTAGATTGGCTTTTAACATGTTCTTAAATAGCTATTTTATTACTCTTGCTGACATTCCAGAGGCATGAAATTACAAAATCACATTAAGAAGACAGTAGGTGGAGGGAGGAAGCTAGTTAAGTAACACCAGACAGGCCAAAAAACTTTCAAGGACATGCTTATTTAAAAAAGAATGTTCCTGTTAAATTTTTTAAATACAAATAAATGCTGGTTCCTTTATGATGTAAGAAAATTTTTCTCTAGAGATTGACCTTCATTTGAAGGTTTTGTTTGTTTCTTCATGGCTATATTTACATATACATATAAAAAACATATAGGAAAGTCTACTCGTATAGTGATTTTATCAGTAACAAAAATACCATTTGTACATGCTCATTAGATTTGTACATTTCATTAGAAGATTCACAGTAATGAAATGAGAGCATTTCTCATAATTTAAGGAAATACAAACAGCATAAGAAAAGCAGAGATAGATATTGCAATATATTACATGAATATGAATCATCAAGCCATGATGGTTCAAGTCTTTATTCTGTCAAAGGACTCTCAGGTTTCTTAGTTTTAAGTAATTTCAAGACAATCTGTTCCTGAGCCAAACTAGATAATAAGATAGAAAAAATAATTTCTAATGCAAGTAGTATAAAAGTATCATAAAATCATTAATATTTTGAGTTGGAATGGACCTTCATCTAGGCTACCCTTCCTGCCATGAGCAGGGACATTTTTCACTAGATTAGGTTGCTCAAAACCCCATCCATCCTTGGCTTTAACAGGGATGGGGCATTCACAACTTCCCTGGACAACCTTTACCAGTGTCACAGCATGGTCATATCACAAAAAAAAATTTCAATGGTGGAATGATAATAGAATTTGTCTGCAACAACATCAATTGCCTGGAACTGCAGCAAATTACCACATATTTGCTTAAATCCATATATTTCAAAGATTCAGCAACTAGTATCAAGCAAGTTCAAGATGAGTTGTAACCAGAATATGCTTGACAACGTGCTATACTCACAAGTTGTCTTACACCTGAATTTATAAGGCTTTCCTCAAGTTCCAGTTACTCAATCAAATGCATGTATCTCTCTTCTTTCTCTTTTCACCTCCATCAATGCAAATTAAAATCTTTATCATCCTAACCTGCTATAAGGGAGCTGCATGGTTTGTTTTGAAATATAAATGGATTTCATAGAACACAGAATACAATAACTTACAGCTCACCAACTCTTACTGCTCTAGAATTACACTGCTCACATCTTTTTTAGCAGGCTTGTGTACCACTCTTCCCAGATAAAATCAGTATCTCCTTTTAAAGGCACTTTCAGTATGCTTCAAGTTTCATAACATCCCTGGTTTAATCAATAGAAACTGTCATTTTGTTACTAAATCTTTAGTTACAATATAATGAATTTTGTATGAGAAATGATTTCTTTTAAGTGTTGCTGAGTGTTACATCCACACTGTGCAATGGTATGTATAGTAAACACTCATCTCCAAGTTCTGGACCTTGACTTGTCTCCTCAGATTTACTAGGTTTTATTAATGTAAATTTATTGTACCTTTATTGCACATTCCTTTCAAGAGAGACTAATGTCTTACTGGCTGAAATGATACCAAGCGAAGAGCAAGAAGGAGGGACTCAAAAGATGGTGAAGAAGAGATATAAAATGGATGAAATATATAAAATGATAACACGAGGCATAAAATACTTCTTTTCTCTTGCATTGTATTCTGCCTTTTTATAGTGGATTAAGTAAATTTTACTTAGAAGGACATTAAATGTCCAGCTGAACATCAAATAGCCTTGTTTCTAGTGAAGTGTCTTCATTTTCTTGGGGAGGGTGGGTGTTTGCAAATATAACAATATTTCACCTACTGATAGAATAAGCCATTAAAAAAAAAAGAAAAGAAAAGAAAAAAAAAAAGATGGAAGGACCTTGTGCTGGGTCCTCTCCTTGGAGTGGAGTGTAGAAGACTTCTTTACAGATCGTATGTACATTGTTAACAATTTCTGAATGTTTAGTATTTTATTGAACCGTATCTTGAGTTTAACAAACTGTTTACAGAACTAAATTAGAAGAACAGAAGCTTAGTCTCCAAAATATTTTTAACTTCTTGTGACCATAAGGATGGAATATCATGTAGTTTATAACCACCAAACACTCCTGTTTCTCAGGGTCTATACCAAGCAACTAGCATTTATTCAGCCAGCCCTATCTCTGTATATCTTCCACTTTTCAAGCTAAGTTCTACCTGGATATAAAGCAGAACAACTCTTTATTTAAAACTTCATACATACAGAATAAATTATTTGTAAGGAATGGGTGTTTACATGTGGACTACAATTTTTCAGTCCAGGGTAATTAATACTTGAACATAGACAGCCATTTCTTCTCAACATAGACTGTTTGGATGTCAAATGAAATCTCAACTTTCTATTAACAGCCTTTCCAGCTATATAGCTGCTTAAGAAAATATTTTTATAATAGAAGAGTATTTTTACAGCAACAACAACAAAATATTTTAAATCCTCATCAAAAATGGCTGGACCATTTGCCTTCAGTCTTTCCAAATAAATTGAGTTTTGGTTAAGAGCCCTGGGGACAAAAGATAAAACCAAGTAAATTACAATCAAAGCTATTATGAATTTTTAATTAAATGCAGCTGCTGATTTTTCCTTCACTAATAATGACATTGCGCAGATATTCTTTTGGAGACCTTGTACTCAAAGACTCGGGAAAACTTTGAAGTAAGCTGGTTAGTGATGTTCCATATATTCTCCTACTTATTCTCCACTGTATTTTTAAATTATGATGATGATGTCATCTATTAGTGTTAAAGAGGTGGAAATTAGATGTATTTGGAAACACATGCTTAAAGACATCACACCCTGATGTTTAGCTCTAAGTCAGAAGTACCAGAGGGCTAGACACTGTATAGAGAAACACTAAAATCCAATCCCTGGAAGTCTGCTTGTGTGGAAGGGAAATATTCACTCCCTGCGTTTGTGTTTGGAAATGAAAAGGCAGAGATAGGAACACCTCTTTACTCTTAGTTTAATGGTCCATTTATACTACTACAGTGTTCTACATGCGGTGCATCTTAATATACTTATTAAAGCTCACAAAAACTACTTAAGGCTTGGAAGGTTACAGCAGTAGAAGGAGATCTTAGTTAAGTGGCGACTATTTGACTGGTCAGCAGGAATTTGATTTCATAGTTCTCCCCTGAGGCTGTAGCTGTTGATGTTGACAGCCTCATCGGTGATAGGTCTGTGCTCTAGTTGAATCACTGAGTTACAAGGCAAGGGATGCAGTGAGCACACTGCATAGTATAAGGAGAATGAATGGGAAATCAAAAGTTATTTTGTATAGACTTGGGATGAGTGAAAGAAAAGGGGAATCCAAGCTCCAACTTACAGAAGAATAGGGACTGTCAGAAACTACAGTCAAGATAGGTGGATTTCCTCAATGGTGGAAGCTCAAAGATGGTAAATTCTAGCCACCAGAAGACTGTTTCTCCACCTGCAGATGTGGAAAAATTAGAGTGCTCTGGCAACATGAGTGAAAGAGCAAGTATTGGCAGGACAGGCATCTGGAGAAACACACCTGTCTGATGAACCAGCTCAAATGCCACAGAAGCCACAATTAATAGTAGTCAAAGACATTCTTCTGTTATGAAAGCTAGAGACAGTCATCTGGCAATGAAAGCTGCTGCCCTAAGAGGCTTGCTGCTTGTCTTCCACACTTGTATTTCTGTTTATTTTTGAAGTGAGTATGATGTTCAACAAATATAAATGCAAAGCCCTACACCTGTGACTGCATGGCTCCTGACATCAGTACAGGCTGAAGAATGCTTGGGCATGGAACAGCTGCAGAAAAGGACTGAGGAGTCTTGGTGAATATCACATTGAGCAAAAGCCAACAGTGCACTCTTTGCTAACAACACACGGAACTGTGTTTACAGTATTTTAGGAAGTTGAGGGAAGTGCCTATTCCCCATTACTCAACATGGAAGAGGGCCTTCCCCAGGTACAACAGAGATGTTGCTAAACTAGAGACAATAAAATGGAGAATCAGTTACATGTTTAGGAGCTAAGGGTACTGGATTTGTTTAAGCAGAAAAAGACAATATTAAGCAAATTTGTAGGGAAGAAAGAAATGAAGAAGGAAATAGTTTTCTGGGAAGTGACAGGACAAAAGGAAACTGTCACCAGTTACAATAATGGAATTGTAACCAGCTGAATCTGGTGGACATTTGGAGACAGAGGATTTGTCCTTCACAGAAAACTAAGGACAGCTTTGGTGGGCTGTAAGACCCACGTGTTACCCTGTCATTGTTCCTCTGACCCTCATGGAGTATTTCTGTTTAACTTGATTAGCAGTCAGGTAACTTCCGGTTGAACTTAAGAATAAAAATCTTTACAGTAAGATTGGTTAGACATTGGAAAGAGCAGTCCAAAGAAAGTATTACATCTTCCTCCTTGGAGATCCTCAAAATTTGGCTGGAGAAGAATCTGAGCAAGCTAGTCTGAATTTGAAGTTAACAGTGTTTTGAGCAGGAAGTTTGACTGCCTGAATTCCAAATGCCTCTTCCAAACTCTCATTTTTCTAACTCTCCAAAGTGGCTGTTTGTAGCAGTGGCTGCGTGCTGAAAGGGAAACACTGGAATTAGATCTTAACTTTTCAACTCTATAATCACTCTTGTAATATAATAAACAGTAGTTAAATGCAAACCTGTAGTGGCTGAACTATTTATTAACTGATTTCATAGTACTACAGTCACTCCTCGGAAATGTGGACTCATCAGTCAAACAATAATGTTTACTGGTGCATACCATGCTGTCAAGCTCTAATGGTCTTTAAGTATCAAAAAAAACGTAAGGGATAGCATTCTATTATCATTGAGGCACAATATCAGGAAAGACTGCATTATTGAGAGGTGAATATAGGCTTCCTCTATAAAGCTTCCCTGGATATAAACTGATGCAATCTACCACAATTTAAATGAATAATTTCAAAATATTGTGGCCTCTCAAATGATTTAAAGTCAATGAGCTAATAGTGAAATAGACTTGGCTCTCACATTCACACACAGTTTATGACCTGCTTGCTGCACACACAGCTGTGCTTATGTTGCTTTTTAACCACTGACATTGCACTAAGAATGATGAAACAGAAGCTCCCAGCAGTACAGATTGAAAAAACAAGTAGAGAGCTGTGGTTTTTTGACTGCTCAACAATTGGAAATACTAAAGAAAACTGAGAGCTCCTTCTATTTTTTTTTTTTTTTTTTTTTTTTTACCAATTGCTGGGCAATAAAGCCCTTTAATCACACCTCAGCTACACTGTGCTAAACCAATACACCCCACTCTGACATATGCTTCTGTCAACAATAAAGAAAAAATGAAACTTTCTCTTGGAGCAGCTAAATATAGTTCATCTAGCCAAAGCAAAGGATTGGACAAGCTTTTATTTCTTTGTTTGTTTTGGTTTATTTTTCTTCATTAGGGGCAAATTGAGATTTGTTTTGTTTAGGTGGTTTTTTCTTTAATTCCTGACATTCCTGTCCCTTCTCTGTTGGAAATAGCCAAAATTAAGAAATTACTTTTTTTCTCTTTCTGTCCAATCTTTTGTGTTTGTGTGTGTGTATTTTACCACGTACAAATTTATTCTGAAATAGAAAATCACTAGCTTTTGCCTTAATTGTTTTTCCCCTATTTCTCCCCCATACCTCTGTCCATCAGATAGACACTGCGTTTTTATTCCCTTTTTATTGTTTCTCTCCCATGCTTCTCTGGAATTACAAAGTAACTGATGAATTTTTGAGATCCTATGAAGTTCTTTTGTTTTGCCTGAATGCTTGTTTCTTATTAGATACTAGGAAAATCAAGGACAAGTCTCTATTGCAGATTCTGGGAATGGTTTATAAGTGCATCACTTTTTTGAAAAGCAAAAGTTGAATGAGTTCAGTCAGTGGTTCTAACTAAATTCCAACACTAACAAAAAGAGTGAATAAAAATATTTCAAAACTGTAAAAAATTTACAGATGGGAAGGCCCAGTAAATATTAGTGTTGAAAAGAAGACAGAAAAAGAGCATATGAATCATGAGTGAGGGTCATTTGTAGACAATAACAAGGGAACATGTAACTTTCCGCCTGCTGTGGGATTATTTACATTTCTTTGTTTCTGTTCAGATTTTTTGTCTAAGGTAGTTATGAAACTATGACTTCATTTCAGACAGGCACAGGCAGTTGCCTACTGTCATTCCTGTCTGCTCCACATTATTTGCAATGTAAAACTGATACTTTTTTATTCTTTCAGGGTCTTTAATCTGGGTTCTCTGACTGCAGGCAAGGTGCATGAGCTTCAGTGTCTTTCTGTAAACTTCCAAAGCATGACTTCTCAGCAGTCACTGTTCTGACAGATCTTCAGACCTCACTTACAGAAAGACCATGATGAACAATAAGTAAATGGCAAGATTAGATGGTTATTCTTTCATCACCTCTAGCATTGCATTTTGCTAGTACCTTAATTAATATTCAGCATTTCTTGCCAAAAAAAATTCTCCAGAAATTAATAGATTTTTCCATATTCAGTTACTCTGAAATACATGTAAAATATGTATAGAGATTCATACTTCCCTGAACTCTGATACATATAAATATAGCTATAGAAACTATTTTCCCTGTTACTGAAAAAATACTATCATTTTGTGTTGCATTACCAGATGAAAAATGTACACCATGCTTACTTAATCTAATATTAGCTCTCAATCTACTACCATTAAGAAAACGTTTCAAATACATATCTAATACAGCTCTATTTAAATTTAAAAACTTTAAAAGTTAGATTGTTAGTTCTTAATTGTTAATATGGGAATTGCTGTGATTTTCAAATTCTGAAGACAACTAAAGTAATTATTGAAATAGAGGGTTCTTGAACAGTGATCATTCTTCACTGTTCTTCACAATAAATATTAAAACTAGAATCAAATATCAATACTTGGAAATGCAAATGCAGATTTCACTGATTCAAAATTACCATATTTATGTATATGTATCCATTGTTCATGTTAGTGTAGTCCTCAGCATTGCCTAGCTATGCCTGTATCTTTCTGTGCTGTTTCCCAAAAGAAAATGAGATCCTTACTCATCACTGCTGTTACAATACAGAAACAGATCTTGGAAACTCTTTCCTCTCACACTGTTTCCTACAAAAATTTAATGCCTTGTTAGTTGGCATTGTCCATGGCAAATTCTCAAAATAATGATAATTTTAACTAATAGAAATTGAAAGAATGGAAAGAACGAAACCATTGTCTGTAGAACAAAAGGAAGGCTTGTTTAATAATTCCAGATTTACACATCTCACAAATTTACAAGATAAAAGGTCTTCATACCAGTTATAGGAAATACCTGACATTCTTGCCAAAACCCATCTACTCTCATCCATAGAGAAAGCATCTGGTTGAAAAGAATTAAGGAAATTACTGAAGACATTTGTTCTGCGCTTCTCCATTAGAAGTTCTCACAAAGGTCTAGAACTAAACTTCTCCATTCTATAATAACTCAGTAAAAGAAAAGTCTGTTTTCTTTAGTATAGAGGTTAGTGATACAAACTACAGATCATATGGATGGTTTCAACATTTACTAAGAAAATAACAGGAAAACAGGAACAAGAGGTTAAGAAAAAAAAAAATCTATGAACTCTAATGAAAGACTGCACTTTGGAAAGATATTGCTGGCTCTCACAAACAACTTAGAGATTAACAAGCATGTGGTTAATAAATGTCAGACTAAAAATAGTAGCAATAATACCTTAAAAAAAAAGATGTATAAGATTGTCTTCAAAACTTTTTCAATTCCCATTCCAAGCTACTTTCTGTACTCATCTGAGCTCCCAGAGTTTCATTAGTGTAAAAAGACCTTCAGGTTCTCTTTCTCTGTGAACCTACTGAAATTTTTAAGGTCTTCTTTTTTCTTTCTCTCTAAGAGCTGATAAAAAAAAAAAAAAAAAAAAAAATTTAAAAAAATAACCTTGCCAGTGTAGAAGGAAATGAAGACCAAGATACAGATCTTAAGAAAGTTGACTTTTTGTAACCAGAAAGCAGAGTGCAATAAATAATTTTATAAAGAATTTTCTTACTTCCAAAAGTGCTCATGAGTCACCAGTTTGTTAATATTTCATTTATTTGCTTGAATAAATACATCAAGAAGACTGCTTATGAAAACTTTATTTCATCTCTGTTTCTCTCCCCCTTCTCCATCATGCTGTTTTCTGATGCAGTACAAGCCTTGGCCTAAAAGGACTTGATAATCTAAGAAGAAGGTTTATTTCATCCCATGAAGATAGTGCTCCCAAAAGGAACAAGAAGCACATATTTAATCCTATGTTTTACAAAGATTTGTGATTATTTGCATCTCAGTAGAAAGGGACCTGGGGGTATTGATTGATAGGCAGCTGAACATGAGCTGGCAATGTGCCCAGGTGGCCAAGAAGGCCAATGGCATCGCAACCTGTATGAGGAGTGGTGTGGCCACAGAAGTGACCTTACCCCTGTACTTGGCACTGGTGAGGATGCATTTCAAGTACTGGGTTCAGTTTTGGGCTCAGTTTTGGGTCCCTCGCTACAAGGACACCAAAGCACTAGAGCATGTACAAAGAAGGGCAGCAAAGCCAGTGAAGGGCCTAGAGCACATGTCTTATGAGGAGCTCCTGAGACAGTTGTTATAATTTAGCTTGGAGAAAAGGAGTCTCAGGGGAGACCTTATCGGTGTGAGGTCAGTCTGTTCTCCCAAGTAACAAGTGATAGAAATGAAAAAATGACCTTAAGTTGCACCAAGGGAAATTTAGATTAGATATGAGGAAGAATTGCTTTACCAAACAGGTTATCAGGCATTGGAACAGCTTGCCCAGGGGAGCGGATGAGTCCCCATCCCTGGCGGTATTTAAGAGTCGCATAGACATAGTGCTTAGGGATGTGGTTTAGTCAAGGTCTTCTCAGTGTTAGTTTAATGATTTGACTCAGTGATCCTAAAGGTATTTTCCAGTCTAGGAAATTCTGCAATTCTGTGATTCTTTGACTCTTTTAGAAATTGTTCTTTTAGCTCTGAGAATAAAAGATGGTAGTTTCAACTAATGCTAACTGCATGCTTGTAAATTTCACCAGTATAAAATATGGGCTGTTTCTAGCAGGTTAAGTATAAAAAGGAATTTATTCCTCATATATGTACAGATGCTACTACCTGTGCTGAGGATCACTAAAAGGATCCAATATATATAACAATTTACTATAGAAACAATAGTATTTGTCTATCAGAAGCCTGTCTAAAATTACACAAAAATTTAAATCACATTACCTAGAAAATAGAATAAATATCAGAGAATGTATTTTAATTGATAAGACATAGAACCATTTAAAAAAAAGATAGCTCTTCTGATTAGAAATGCTTGTTCTCTAATAGGGTTTACGTAAAATGATAGCTAACTTTTAGTGTCATTCTACCCCTAGGAATCTTCAAAATACTTTTCACTTTTTTAACTATTGACAGCATGACTTCACTTATCACAAATTCTTTAAACTTTTGGCAATTGTCCATTGCACCCAAAGTAGTTGTAGCAGGAGAAGGCCATTGATATGCAGGCAGTGATTTTCCTCTTGTATAGCTTCTTAGAGTTTTTTAAGTATGCATTGCACCACCAGCCACTCAATGACATGTGGCAAGAACCAAGAAACTTTATTCTATTTGTAATCTAATTTGCCAATTCCTTCAGCATCTTGAAGATTCTCCAGACTTATTCCATTAACACCTTGAACTTTTACTTACATTTGGATTTTAAGAAAAAAAAACCCAATTTCTGTGGTTTTTTTTTGTTTTGTAAGTGACAGTATGGCTTGGTATACATAACTTTTTAAAGGCAATTCTTGCTTTATATTTACATACATTATCTTAGATCAGGCCCAGTGTGAGATGTCTTTCTTTTTTCTTTATGTTTCATAACAGGACTGGCGTGATTTTTTTAAAAGGCTACTCTTGTTTCATACCTATATTCTTGTTCCTTGATCAGGCTCAGTATGAAATGTATTTCTGCTCTGGTTCTTGTACTAATATCCATCTCTGCAACAGCCGATTTCCCATCTGCACCAGTAAGATCCTGTCAAACAAGCCAACAGGAGGCTTCAATAGCTGCAAGAACCCTCATCTTGTCCTGTCTTTCTCCATTTTTCTTTAAGCAGCAGGAACAAATTCTCTGAAAATGAACAAACACCTTTTAAATTTTAAACTATCACCAAAGGCTAATTGAAAGAAAAGGGTCTCAGAAAGAATTATCTATTTCTCTTTTAAATAGGAGAACAAAATTAAAAAGGCTAGGAAGTAAGAAATAAATTAGAATGCAATCAGATATCAGAATTAATGATGGTTCCAAATTTTTTTTTCTTATAGAACCTTAAATGGTTTGGACCATCTAGAATAACAGCTTCAACTTAATCAAAATTAGATCTGGTTTTGCAAAAGATTACTCAAGTAACTCTAGGGAGTTGCTCATTAGAATAATGTAGTTGCTGTTATTCATAACATCTTAGATGGTGTTTTATCTAAATGATAAAGTGCAGAAAAAAAGCTACCTTGTTATCTTTAAAACACTGCTTTCCATAAACAGTGTAGATCACTTTGATTCATAATGAGCATGACTCATTTTTTTCATTTGTCAGGTGTCTTTTTCAATGGTCTGATTTGAACAAACCTTGGTTGCCAATTTGTATTGCAATGTACAGGAAACTATAGGTAAATTACTTGTCCTTATTGAACAGTTAGCTGTTGGGATTATTCTCTGTGCTATATCAATAGCAATTTTTCACTTGATCCCTGTATCTGACTTTTCCCAGAGTCACCTGACTGTTGCACGAAATCAGTTACAGACGCTTTAATACTCCTGAGAATACTACTGTTAAGAAATAACATTAAAATACTACCAGATTCCCATCCCACCAGTCAGATAAATTTTAATATGGATAGTCATTATCATACGATTCCTATCTTTGTTTTTGACATTTTTTAATTTCTTCCTCCATTTTGTAGGCTTAAAAAGTAGAAAGATTAAGTAGAAAGCTACATATATTGTAAACAGGCTGAACCCCCTTCCCTCTACATACTCTGCAATGTGCCAAATAGATATGTGATCTCTGTAGAAAAGGTATCAATAAAGGCTATGCACAGTAGCCATAATTGCTTACAGGCTTTCTAGAAAAAAAAACCCTTTTGAATGTATCTTATGCTTCTGAAGCTACTGATATTCCTGTCAACTCTATCCAGACTGATCCATAAACCTCACCAAGCTCAGTGCCATAATAAAGCTCTTTATCACTAACTGCACACTCTGTATAGAAGCATTAAGAAATTCTTAACAATACACTGATATATGAAGTCTGTTGAGGCACCAAGTTCATGTTAAATCAGTCCACGTCTCCTCTCTGTACTGAAAAATAGAGGGAAAAAGCATGGCTGATCTGCACCAGAAAACAGTTTTAGGGATTCAGAGGGATATAATCTGCTGAGTTAGGAATCTGTTGATTTAACAGTAATAAAGGTGAATGAAGTTCCTTGGAAGAATTGTTTGTTATCATCTTTATCTGCTGATGCTTACCAATTTCATATTGGTGGAGAAGCAATCCATTTTGAATTCTTTGGAATTTTTAAATAACAGTACAAATAAAACCAAACATAACACACACACAAAAAATACCTCAGCCAAAACCCCAGCAACAACTAATAACCAAGATTTTAGTACCATTTCTATTTGTAATGGCTTTTTGCCTTTTGAACTACCAACATCATGAATTTTTTAGGAAAGCCCTCTATTTTGTCCTATACCTGGTTTAGTAAAAAAATCTTTACATTTTCACTGGTATATTTCCTATTTCATAAAGCAAAAGATCAAGACTTATGTTACCAACACATATTGATTTACATCTTTAACTTCTTTTTGTTTTTACAATTTTAGGTATCTGAAGAAGGCCGATCTTGTTAAGTACTTACAACATTTTTTTTTCCTGAAAGTTAGGATTCTTTAAGGATGATCAAATGACTTTTTTACAATGATAAGCAATGAACAGAGGAAAGAGCAAACCAAAAGAGTAAAGGAAAGAACTGTTGCTAGAGCTCTACTGAGTATTTGTTTGTTATTGGTTTTTTAAACTATATGTAGGATGGGAATTAATTTACTCAAATGTGTTTGAGATAAAAAGGAATTGTTAAAATTTCTCTCATTATTATGTAAGTAAGGGTGGAAGAAATAATATTTATTTGGAAGAAATCTTAAAATTGAGTACCTCAATGAGAGAAAAAAATCTGTATGGAAAGAATAGGCCAAAAAAAAGAAAAGCTAAAGGAAAAAAATTCTTACTGACACTATGAAATATTGGGAAACCACTAGAGGGAAATGCTGTCATTTTCATATTTCAGGGCTTTCATTTCACTTTGATGAAAATTGAATAACATCCAATTTTCCCAACATTATAAAGCATTTCACACATCTTTGTCATTTTCAAGCGACAAGTAATTTCAAAAGTCAACAAGTTTAAAGTTGATCTTTGACAGAGAGGGTAGTTCTGTAAAAATTGAAGAGCGGTCCAAAGACTACAGTGGTATCCTGGGATTTAGAGTTCATAGTTTTGCCATATACTGTCTGTCTGGTCTTGGACAAGACATTTGATCTTTATGCTGCATTTCCTCATCTGTAAAATGGGAAAGTGTAACATTTACCAGTCTCAGAGGAAACAGCAAGGATAAATATATTGATTGTTAAGAAGAAAGTTCAGGAAAAAAAGTTTTCACTTAGGCATACAAAATTGCTGATTTGAAATGTCATTAAGGTTCAACAGTTGAAACAATTGATCTTAGATGTTTAATGCAGTTTCTTATGTGGCTTTAAATCATCGGAACTGCAAATAGCTATGAAAAATCTTCAGACCTCATAAAGCACTAATACACAATTTTCCAGGTATCAAATTTCCACTACACATTTATACTGAGATTAAACACATTCATGGAATATTGTTATGCATGCTCAAAGTCTCCAAGCGGGATTGAATAATGTGTTAAAATACTAATACCACTCAATAGAGAAATTATAAAAAATGAGGGAATGTCTCTTTATATGAAGTAAAATGAAACTCCCTTTAAGAGTTTGTTGTTGTTTAAACGTGTACATCTTCTACAAGTAATTAGATACCACAACTTCTGATACATTTTAAAATAGACATCAAAATGTGCACCATGAATTTTAGTCACATGTTACATCATGGATAATAAAGTCCCAGCAGGATTTTGTAGAAGCTAAGTGATAAGACATAGCTTTCCACACCCACAGTAAACACCTTAAATAGCAATGCTCTGGAAGGTTATGTAGAAGAACTGTACACTCTATGAAGTGATATACTAATCAGGGAACTGCATCAGAAACAAACAAACAACTAAAAAACCCAGAAATGGCTACTTAGCATGAAAGTGTTCATCAGCCATGCTTGTTTCTCAGGCTGTGAGTTTGTCTTCTATATAGCCTGCATTGTTTCTATTAGAGCTTGGAGCACTCTTTATTTTTTCACCTACATCTATGAGCACACTCTTTTTGCCAGTTAATGTTTAAATGTAGCTGTATGAACTGTACTGTATAAAAGCTAATCTTGGAAGATTCTGGCACAAAGTAGTTTAAGTTAAGCATCTCAGTTTCATGTCATTCTTTGTAAAATTATGTGAGCTCTTAATGTATAATAGCGAGGTGGAGGAATTTAGTCTTACGTAATGAAGAAATGTATTTATAGTCATAAAATTATTCCAGAGTTTCTTCTCATTTCCTATCTACTTTTTCCACTTTTGGGGTCTTTATTTTACCTCCAACTTGAAAGGTTTTCTGCAGCCAGCATGAAGGCATGCACATCAACTGCTCAAAAGAAAGCTGGATTTAGTTCTACCCTGTGCATCTTTGGCAGCTCTGGCAGGCAAATGTTCTTATTCAGTGCGTACTCTTTATGGTTCTGGATGAAGAAAACATGCAGAAAGTTTTTTCAATTGCTTGAATGGAGCATGTAGTAACTTTTACTCTAAAAAGTTGAAGTAATCTTTAAAGTTTGCCTGAAAGGAAAAGGTGGCATATATAAAATATGACATGATATTTTTAGTTTAATACTGTAAAAATAAGAAGGTAAGTATTGAAACTATAATATATTTGTTCTTATGATTTTAATATTAAACATTTAAAATATATTAAAGTTTTAATTTTCAGTATGAAAATGACTGTCTAGTGATTTTAAATTACAGAAATCTATGACCAGAAAAATGTGTTAAAAGACACAGGAGAGGATCTGCAACAAGTCATGACCAATTAACCAAGAAATATGTATAGGCCTAACAGTATTTCAGCTAGTGTTTACTTTGCCTGTTATTGTAACAGGCCAAGAATACATGGAACATATTACATTGAAATTTACTTCAGCCTGATTAGGACACTTAATGTGATGTAGGTCTCCAATCAGTGCTGACAAGAAGTAACACTGTGATTTTCCCCTACTACCTCTTTGCCCCGTGGAATCTTGTAATGTCACTCATATATTATCTACAAATGTACCTTCAGATTTGGCTTAGACTTAAGTCTCGGTAACAGCTTAGTTGTAGTGCTATAAGTTCTTTCTGCTTAAAATAAAAATACGTGCATTAAACTAATTTTACGATCAAGTCTTGTTTCTCCACCTGCGAACTGAAAAATGCTTATTGCATATCAGCCAGTATGTATGTATCAACTTCCTAGGGCATAGACCAGACACAATAAATATGTCCTGAGCTCAAAATCAGAGATATGTTAAAACTTGTATTGTCATTGGTATTGTCCTAGTTCAACCCAAAGGTTGAGCTTATATAGGGAATCTGACAAGGTACTGAAGTCCCTATTGGCTATGTTTTGTTCCATTAAGACACTCATGCGTCATTAATACATCTGTAAGCAGTGCAGGTACAATCATAGAGTCATGACACTGTCAGTGTGTGTATTAGTCCATTTTCACATGTGTATTTCCTTTCTCTCTGGAAAAAAAATATAGTTTGCTCTGTGTTCTGTTGACTTCTTGGCTGCAGTAAGCCTGTTAATGAGCCAAGTCAAAACTCCCAAATAACTTCACATCTGTTACCAGAAACACTTACTAAATCCCTGTGGCAGAGATAAAGCAATTATACAAATGAGAATGGTGTCTTTTCTTCTAAGCTACTTGTGTCCTCTGAAGATCTAGCTTCAGGCATTCAGTTCCATAATACACACACTACCTGTAAGACTGAAGCAGAGCATACGTGAAAGTGGAAGTTGAAGTGAAGAATTTTTAATAGACATTATCATCTATAACAATCTTAATTACTCTCTCCATTCTGTAAATATCATCTTTTCATTTTTCCATCATGTTAGAGAAGGAAAGCAAACCAGACTTGACATATTTTCATTGTTTCTGACATGGTTCATTTCACCTGAATTCTCAGTATGCTCTTTTGCCTATTTTACCATCTCTTTTTTGCTCTCTGTCATGTGGATTGTCCATGCCATTTATGTGCATAATACAGCACTGTTTCATGTTTTATAACTGTCCGTTAACTTCATGATCTGACTTTAAAAGTAGTGAGAAGTACTTCTTGTTATTTGTTCTGTATTTGAGTTAGCATATCTGTGTTTAATCAAGCCACTTAATCTACTCATCCATTTCTATTCTACCATAGTACTTTCCATTACTTTTATCTAGCTCAGCTGTCTAAAAAAGTTTCCCTCTTTAACTTTGTCTCTTATGGAAAAGGGGACCTTTCTAGTTAAATACTGATCACATCTACAGTCAGTGGGAAAACTCTGATGAGTTCCATGGTTTTCATTAGTTATAGGTCCAGGTTTTTGCTTATTTGCCTCATGTTCTTTCTTATATGTTTATTTGTAATTATTAAATTTGGTTTAGTTCCCCCTCACTGAATGACACATTAACCCATCTTTTGGTCATATATTTCAAATAATGCTTCAGCTATCCTGTTTATTGTGAAGGAATAGAAGAAAACATGCCACTTGCAAAAAGGCACATGCCACTTAAGTTCAAGAAGAAGCCACTCTTCTCCACATATTATCCCTGCAATTGACACTAAGAAGTGTAATAAATATTGAAATGATCTAAATGTGGTTTGTCTTGTCCATAATTCTATTGTTGCTGCTTTTTGACTTTGTGTCTATATTCAGGCTGTCTACCTTTGAATATTTTACTCTTCTGTGCTGATAAACTGGTTGCATATGATAGTGACAATTGTGCTGTTCTATTCCAATGCAATTTAATAAAATGTGTTGACACTAACTGAACAAAAGCAGTACCTTTGCCCTTTCATTTCTATATTCACCCTTTTTTGTCCTTCTGTTTCACTCTTCTCTTTTTCTCAGCAATAGGACCCAGTTTCTGATATATCCACTATCTTATAAAGCAAAGTCTTTCTTTAATTTACAATTTTTCCATCCTTTTGTCACACATGGCTCTAATTTCAGGGCACTATTTCCATTAGAAGCAAGCCTTTCATTTATTTTCCCTGATTGTATGTATTCATGGTATGTTTTATATTTCTGCCTTTCAATTTTCATCTAGGAAATTCCCATACACTTTTTATTTACAGCTTTTTCTTCTTTATTTTTTCATCTTAATGATGTGACCACCTTTTTCCCTATCTCAATTCCTGTGATCTGAGTACAGATTTGTTTTTTCTATGCCAATTTCTACTTTGTTTTCAGCTTTTGTGGCTCATTTTTATCCTTAATTTTCTTGCACCAGCCAAATATTCAAGCTAGTTAATCTAGTGTCCTAGTTTTGGCTGGGACAGAATTAATTTTCTTCCTAGTAGCTGGTACAGAGCTGTATTTTGGATTTAGTGTGACAATAATGTTGATAATACACTGAAGTTCTAGATGTTAAGTAGTGCTTATTCTAAACTAGCAAGCAGGTGCACAAGAAGCTGGGAGAGAGCATGGCCAGGACAGCTGAACCAAACTAGCCAAAGGGATAATCCATAATGCAGAACATTACACTCAGTATACAGAGGGGAGTTGGCCAGGAGAGGCCAATCACAGCTTAGGCATTTGTCAGTGGGGGGTGAGCAATTGCATTGAGCAGCACTTGGGTTATTTTTTCTTTCTCCTTTTATGATCTTCATTTTCATTATTATTAGTTGCAGTATATTATATTTTATTTTATTTCAATTATTAATCTGTTCTTATCTCAAACAATGAGTTTTACCTCTTTTCCCAATTCTCCTCCCCATCCTGCCAGTGCAGTGGGAAAGAGTGAGCAGTTGCATCATGCTTAATTGCCAGTTGTGACCACAACACTTGGGCAAGATAGGTAATTAATACAAGCTAGTTAACTGATTTTGATTCACACTGCATCCCTATCTTCTTTTACTTTAGAGACTGCTCACACCATTATAGAGCTTCAGTTCTTTGCTTTAGGGTTCACACATTTACAAGACAGAAAAGTGTATTTGTCTATCATTTCCCATTGCCATTCATTTGACATTGGAGGTCTAAAGACCAAATAATGTGCATTTGGTTTTTATAGCATAAATAACAGCAATAACTGTCATGGAAAAAACAAAAACAAAAGCACACCCCCAAACAAAAAATAAAAAATAATAATTAAAAAACCACAAACTAAACCAAATCAAAACAAACAAACAAAAAACAAAACAAAGAAACCCAACATAATCTATACTGCTGGATTACTTCCATTTCAACAGGTGTAATTTACTGTGTCCTCAATAATAAGTGTGTACATTTCCCAAAGATGTGTAAGGATAGATTCTTTGCTGCTAGAAATCAACTTACCATGACTGATAGAGGAACAGACCTTCTTTTCTGTCAAGCTGACACCTTACTAAGGATGAGCTCAGAAG
>JAAGNO010022619.1:66057-115473 GCA_033439905.1 Ceryle rudis
TTCTCACAGTTTCTGTCTTGTTCTAGCAGGCCTCAGCTTCCTGTTCCTGCAAGCCTGCTCTGCCTTGACATGTCTCTGCTCGCCCCCCAGGCCTGATTATATTAGGGCAAACCCAGACATGCCAAGGCAATACTGAGTCTGGATGGACCACATGTCCATTCTTCTCAAGATGCGTTACAGCACCATGCAATCAAAACATTCCTTATATAGAGAGCCACCCCACTACCCTTTCTATCTTGCAGCACTCCACTCATGAGAGTCATCCCACCATGTTTCTGTAATGGCGACTACGTCATAGCAGTTGTGGTGCACAATGGCCTCCAGCTACTCCTGCTTGTTACACATGCTGCGTGTATTTGTGTAAAGGCACTTGAGCCAGGCTAATGTCTTCATTCCCAACAACCACCTGCCACCCTTAGGCTCAGCTCTAGCAGGCCCATTTTTATCCCCTTCCCCTTCAGACCTAGTTTAAAGCCCTTTCAATGAGCTCAGCCAGCTCATACAGAAGGATTCTTTTCCCCCTTTAAGACAGATGAACTCCATCTGTCACCCACAGACCCCATGCAGTGTAAAGCTCCCCATGTTCAAAAAATTCTGTTGTAGGCACCAGCCTCTCAGCCACATGTTAATCAAGTTGGTCTTCCTTCCTCTTTCAGTATTCATCCCTGCCCCTGAAGGGATTAAGAGAACACCACCTGGGCTCCCAAGCCCTCAAGTGATCTCCCCAGGGCCCTGAAGTCTTTTTAATTGTTTTCAGGTTTCTCTCCATAACATCATCATTACCAACCTGGATAACCAAGAGAGGGTAATAGTCCGATGGCCATACCAGACGAGAGAGTTCCCTAATAATATCTCTGAACCTGGCCCCAAGGAGGCAGCAGGCTTCTCTATGGTGTGGATCAAACCAGCATATGGGGCCCTTGGTTTCTCTCAGAAAGGAGTTGCCAACTACAATTACCCTCCTTTTTTTCTTGTTAGAGCTGGTCCTAATGTGTTGGGGAAACCAACTTACCTTGGGTGACTCCCCTGATGGACCTCCATCTCCATCATCATTTGTTTGTCCCTCAGTTTTCAGAGCCCTATACCTGTTGTGCAAGGGCAACTGGGAAGGGAAGGGAAGCCAGGAGGGGATTCACCTGCCTTACCAAACAGGGACCTGTTTCTATTCCCCCTCGTTTCTTAGGTTCCCTCCTTTTACCTGGTGGCAAGGAAGGAGTGTTTCCTCTCCTTCTAATGGAGCCTTCACCTGCTGCCCTATCCTCAAGGATGGCACGGCCTGACTCCACCAGTCTATCTCCTTTTCACATTCCCTTATTGTTCTCTGCCTTTCAACCTCCTCCTTTAGCTCAGCTACCAGGCTGAGCAGATTATTCACCTGGTCACACCAGACACAGGTGTTATCCCCATCACTCTCCACTAGAAATGCCAGGCTTTGGCGTTCTCTGCAGCCAGAGGCCTGGACACCTGCATGATTCTGCAGGACTTCTGTCTGGGTTGCCACATTCTTTCTGGCAGGAGCTTTTGTCCAGCTCGCAACCATCACTAGTCCTGCCTGTGGGTTTTGGGTTTTTTTTAATATTATTTTATTATTCTTTTATTTTTTTTTTACTCTCTCATGCATTCCTCCACATACCCTGCTGGCTGGCCGCGCACCAACAAGTGAGAATGCTGGCTGTCTCACTGTTCGCAGTCTGAGTGCTGCTTCCAGTTTTGCCACATTTAAATCTTCCAGGGTTTCTCCAGGAATGCCCCCAGCCATGTCACACTCTCAGCCTCTCTCATGAGAAATGTTGAGTCTTGACAGGTCTCTCCTTCCTTCCTTGGGCTTCCCCAGGTCAAAGAACCCCTCCATCCACCTCATAAACCTCAAAAAATGGAAGAATAAAAACTGTAGCACTTTGGCATGCGGTTTACAAGTGCTGGCACCACTGTCTCACTGTTCGTGGTCTCGACACAGCATCCCTCCTCTGGAGAAGCAGCAGCACCGGTGCAGTGAGGCCCAGCCCGGCCTTCACTTCTCTCGGGCACTGCGATTTAGGGGAAAAACATGAAAATGTTTAACAAATCCTTTGGACAACTTCAACTTTTGGACAAAGTACTGCCTTTGGTACTACAAGTGGAAGAGTGTTTGGGACGTCACCCTTTCAGTCATACAATAATACTGGAGGCCTGTTTGGGACTGCGCAGACAAAACCAGGAGGATTATTTGGTTTGACTACATTTAATCAACCAGCCACCTCCTCAACAAGCACTGGCTTTGGGTTTGGAACATCAACTGGCACATCAAACAACCTGTCTGGAACTACCAGCACTGGTGGAGGCCTCTTATAATCCCCAAACCATCTCAAACAACAAGTTTGTTTAATAAACCGTTCGGCCAACCCACCACCACACAGAACACTGACTTCTCATTTGGGAACACCTCCCTGGGGCAGCCACACACAAACACAATGGAGTCACCCAACCCTCCCAGACTGGAGGCCTCTTTAGAACACCTGCCAATACAAAAGTTGGGGCTGGATTTGGAACCGGAACTGGCCTTTTTGGACAAACTACCACAGGATTTGGTGTTGGTAGTTTGAGCCTGTTTGGGAACAAACCGGCTGGATTTGGAGCCATCACAACCAGCACTGCCTCATTTGGTACAACCAGCTGTGATGGGCTCTTTGGTTTTGGTGCCAACACCTCTGGGAACAGTTTATTTGTAAACAAGTCAGTGATTCTGGGAACTGGAGTTGGAGCAGGCTTTGGGACAGCTTTTAGGACCGGACAGACACCTTTGTTTGGAATCACCCAGCCTAAATTGGTGGGATGCTGTGAATGGGAGCCTTTGGAGCAACGGGATTCAACACATACACAGTTACTCTGGGCTTTGGAGCCCCTCAGCCCCCTGTAGCTCTGACAGACCCAAACGCTTCAGCTGCCCAACAGGCCATCCTCCAGCAGCATCTCAACAGCTTGATGTACTCGCCCTTTGGAGAGTCTCCTCTTTTTAGAAACCCTATGTCAGACCCAAAGAAGAAAGAAGAGAGGCTCAAACCCATCAACCTTGCAGCACAGAAGGCCTTAACGATGCCCACGCACTACAAATTGATGTCTTGTCCATCAACCAGAGTAAGACTGAAAGCCTTGCAGTTGGCTGGCTCAGCAAAATCTCATCTCTTTGATGGCCTTGATGACGATGAGCCATCCCTCTCCAATGGTGCATTCATGCCAAGGAATTGCATCAAAAAATTGGTGTTGAAGAACCTCAAAAGTAACAACCTCTTCTCACCTCTCAGTTGTGAGAATGAAGACCTGGCTTCTCCATTGGCATATCCAGAGAATGGAGAATGTTGGGGTTTTTTTGTCAGGACCCCCTGAAGAAAACCACAGACAAGATAGTGAACAGGAGGAAGAGGACAATCATCATGAAGTGACTCGCTTTTACATGAACCCTATTGCCAAGCCCATCCCACAGACCCCAGATAACACTGCTCACAAACACCAGAGCATTGTGGATGATACCACTGTGGCTCTCAATATGTGGGCAGCCTTGTAGAACGGTCTGGATGGCAGCAATGAAGATGCTTCATTTCATGATGATTCCCTTCGGGATGAGCAAGAAGAGAAGCTGGAAGCTGCCATACATCATCCTCATCCTGCGGGAATTGTTCTAACAAGAGATGGCTACTACACCATCCCCTCCATGGAGGAGCTCACAAGGATTACCAATAGGAATGAATGTATTATGACAGACTTCACCATCAGCTGCAAAGGCAATGGATCCATCTATATTGAAGGAGAATTCAATCCAACGAACTTAAATCTGGATGATATTGTCCTTATCCATCAAAAAGAAGTTATCGTTTACCCTGACAATGAACGGAAACCACTGATCAGCAAAGGTTTAAATAGATGAGCAGAAGTCACGCTGGATGGAGTCTGGCCTACAGATAAAACAACTCACTGCCTGATAAAAAGCCCTAAATGACTGGCAGAGATGAATTATGAAGGCAGACTGGAGTCTGTATCTTGGAAGCAGGGTGCTCAGTTCAAGAAATATTGCCCCAAGACTGGATCCTGGGTGTTTAAGGTGGCCTACTTCTCCAAGTATGACTTGCAGGACTCTGATGAGGAACAGGAGGAGCATCCTTCTACAGTAGACACCAAGACATTGAAAACAACATCTGTCCCACCCCCCAGGCTTCTGCAGCCCCAGCAAATGACCCTCAATGGCAAACCAATGCCTCCAGCTCAGACCCCTGAAGTGGAGCAGCTGGGCAGGGTGGTGGAACTGGACAGTGATAAGGCAGACATAACTTAGGAGCCTCCCCAGGAGGTCGGTGTAGAAGAAAATATGACAGGGCAGCAGGAGGCTATGCCTGCTTCAGCTCACATCGTGTCAACCCTGGGGATCAACCCCCATGTCCTACAGATCATAAAACTTTCCTTCCTTGATGATAAAGATGACTTCGATTTGTTCCTGGATCATCACCCTGGGAAGCAACTTGTCAAAACAGATACTTCTCAAGAGATCTGTTCTCTGAGGCTCCCTATTTCAAAATCCCAAGAACAGAAATATACTCAGTTGGTGGGCTGCTGCAGACAAAATTTGCCAATGTCATTTTCCATCCACCAAGTGCTGCTCAGCAAGATCTCAAGGGACCAAGGACTCTGAGCAGTCCCCCTTCTGTTGCCCTTTGGTCAGCAGCTTCTCCCTTAACATCTATGTTCACTATACCACCATCAGTCCCCAAAGTGCAGATGAAAATGGTATCTGCAGGCAGCAGGGGCTTGTCCCTCTGAAGAAGTCCATTATGTAAACAATTACATTCACATAAATATATTTTTAATACTTACAGAAATATAGATATGTTAGGAATATCTCCAACAGACACATAGAATAGAATAGAATAGAATAGAATAGAATAGAATAGAATAGAATAGAATAGAATTTTGGAAGGGACCAACAGTGATCATCTAGTCGAACTGCCTGACAGGTTACAGCATGTTGTTAAGAGCATTGTCCAAATCCCTATTAAACACTGACAGGCTTGGGACATCAACAAACTCTCTAGAAAGCCTGTTCAAGTGTTTGACCACCACCTTGGTAAAGAAATGCTTCCTAATGCCCAGTCTAAGCCTCCCCCAATACAACTTTGAATGATTACCACGTCCTGTCACTGGATTCCAGGGAGAAGAGGCCGGCATCTCCCTCTACCCCTGCTCAGGAAGCTGTAGAGAGCAATGAGGTTTTAAGTGTCATTAAGAGCATAAGTAATTTCATGTATAGAATTTAATGCCTGTAATTTTCTTATCTTTCTGTAAATGCAACTTTACATCAATTTATCCAAAGACTGTAAGAGACTTGTGGTTTCTTGTGACTTGTGAAAGAAAATAAAATACTATTGCATATTGGTGTGTTCTGACTAGCAATAGCCTTGTATACAGTAAGAATTATGCTGGGTACGCTACCTTTACCTTGGAAGAATAAATTCATTTGGTCCAAGGGGAATATTTGAGATATTTTACATTCAGTGCATCTTTTGTGATACAATTACAAGCAAATAATTGTAGATTTTACTCTGAACATTCCTGTACCAAGATCAAAGTCTGTCTAGCCATTACAGACTTTTGTAACTGTAACCACATGCTGTACTTTATATATTGATATTTGCTGACAGAAAGATCATGCTATTAAAGACATCTGGAAATATTTGATGGAAAAAAATGGCAAAGACAAATGAATTATAGAACATGTCTTGTGGTGACTGAGAGAAATTCTACTTCCTATGCTACACCTTTTTCTCCTTTGCTTTCTTCTTGAAAGTTGTCCCAAGCCACTAATCAATTTCCCAGTCCTTACATGTTCTATCCAAGACAAATAGAAAGGGATATAAATAGTATTTTTTTATGCCAAGTGGCCACTGAAACATTTTTCAGTGAACCATCAAAACAGTTTACTCCCACTGTTTCAGGAGACCATTATTTATGCAATGTTTCAAGACTTGTCTCCAGAGGCATTTGGTCTTCACACTTCGTATCCCTTAAGGATATGGAGACGTCATTGAATTCCTTGCCAGAGTTCAACAATAAGAAAAACAACATTTTTCCTCTTTTATTTGTGTCTCTAATTTAGAGATTCCAGATATTTAAATTTTCTTAATTCACATGCAGAAGAAAGAATACAGACATGCAAGGAAAAGCAGATAATATCTATATTCTTCCACCTATTCCACTAGCAAGAAATAACTAAAATCAGAGTTCCAACCTTTAGGAATGAAGAAATCACTTTAAAGTCATGCACCAACATTTGTCGTTTTCTTGAATGTATATTAATAAATCCTATCGTCTGTTCTGAAGAGAATGTCGGTCATCTAGAAATCAGTCCTAACAAGGTGCCATTCTTTCAATGCTATCTCACTCTTTGGTGGCTAGTAATTGAACTAATAGAAGGCTTTATTCAATCTTACCGAATCTTAACTCATCTGGAAAGTAGTTTTTGATCATAGTTCCTGCTTAGAGAAATCAATACAAAGCTAGTAAGCACTGTGTCTATTCCACAAGGTTTTTAAATGCTGTCTTCCAAATGTATAATAGCCTACTTCATGTCAATATTATCTAAGCTACAAAGAACCAATTAATTCCATTCTGGATAATGAAGTTCTGAAAACTTTTGAGCTCTTAACCAGACACGGTACATTTTAATACAGTTATATTGTCAAAACTTTCTGAATGCTCAGGGGTCTAGGAAATATATGAAAGTTACAGTACAAATAAATAATAAAATCAAAGATAAAACTGGGGGCTAATGTGGTAAATCAGTAAATATGCCCTTTATATCTGGAGATTAGTGTTAGAATTCTGCATTAGGACCCACAGTGAAAATATTTAAAATGTCTTCAATCTGATCCCCCAGGTGCAGTCTATCCACGTTAGAGATTTCACTATACCATTAAGAACGACATCCACTTTTCTCCTAAGGAAAGGTGTGCAACAGGAATATCAAGGGACACTTCACAGGAGAGGATTGATGTATGTTGGCAGAGCAATGTGTGAAAACTGTAGGCCTGTAATAGGGAGGGAATTAAGTTTGGATTAAGTGCACTGAAGAGGCTATTGAGAATTCTGTATGACCTCTGTCTGCACAATAGTACATATATTCAGACCTTAGCTTCATGAACGCAGTTTTCATCAGTATAGTTATTAACTATAATAAATTAATGTATATCTGAAGATCAGGACTCTATGGTAGTTTATCTCCTACATATCTGGGTGCTACAAATCATAAAAAAAGACTGCACTTTTCACTTATTCTGATCTAGAAGTGTAATAAAAATGAGACTAGCCTACATTTTAGAAATATTACAATAATAATAGTGAACTAATACAGTTGTAGGGTATATTTACTATTTGTTGTGGAAGCTGTACAAAGCTGAGGTCCTCATAAACATGAGGACCAGCTTGATTTATCACAAGTGATAATCCAAAACATTTTTAGGTGTGTATTTTTGATCAGTGTTTTATACATCACAAAATGTTTTTGGAGCATATTTCTCCTTTGTTCTGTTTTGGCATTTAGTTCAAGTTTAATTTTCTTGTAACAGCAATTTCACTTCCATGGGCTGTTTCTATCGTTCTTCACATATTCACTCATGTAGCTGTCCTTTACAATTACATTAACTCTCACTGCATCTGGGATCTTCTATATGATAGAGATGATCCATTTATAAATGTAACCATTGGAATTACTAGAGGCTGAATCTTTTAATGCAGCTACTTCCAAGTGGACCCTTATATTTCACTGGTACCATGTTGCCCAAGAGATACTCTGATGTTGTGTGCAGTTAGAAGCAATAAAAAGAAAGTTTCAACCTGACAGTGGCAACAAAAGCAACCTTGTGATGTTGCCTGTGTGCATCAGCTGGTCTTTCTGGTCCTTCTGTGCATGAAGGATTTCTGGGGTGCTCCAGAAAAGCTCTGCTGATCAAAACTAAAGCATTGAAGCACTGAATGTCTCTGTCCCAAGTCCAGCAGTATGCCTTACATCAACAAGAAAATTATTCTTCATGAGGCACAAAAGGAAATGGAGAGCTGTAGCAAGTTCCCGCTATTTTTATGTCCCACCTGGAATTTCTATGTCAGTTAGCTTAACTAGATAACAATAACCTGCAACACATGCAGAAGCCTTAGTTTTTCACATTTCTTGCAAGGAAAAATATACCCTAGACAATGGATTCCATAGAAAAACAGTCTTGTTTTTTTCTGCCAAAACATCTTCTGAAGTCTTGAAAGATCACCTCCATGTGTAGGGAAAACCAGTTTTGATATATTTACTATTTGGCCATAAACTCACAAGAGTTAAATACTGACTCTATAGAAAATAATCAGGTTCTAACAGTAGTGTCCTTAGGGTCAACAACTGGAGCAAATATGGAGCAGATCATCCTGATTTCCATCAAGCGGCATGTAGAAGACAAACAGATCAGGCTCAGCCAACATGGGTTTAGGAAAGGAAGGTCCTGCCTGACCGATCTCTTCTCCTATAACTGGGTTACCCACCTAGTGGATGAGGGGAAGGTTGCTAATGTGGTCTACCTCGACTTTAGCAAAGCATTTAAGACAGTCTCCCACATCATCTTCCTGGAAAAGCTGGCATACCACAGCTTGGATGGGTGCACCGTTCGCTGGGTTAAAAACTGGTTGAATGACTGGGCCCAGAGAATGGTGCTGAATGGTGCTGCATCCAGCTGGCATCCAGTGACTAGTGGTATCCCCCAGGGAACAGTACTGGGCCCAGTACTGCTCAACATCTTTGGTGATGACCTGGATGAGGGGATTGGGTCTACCCTTAGTAAATTCTCAGATGACACCAAGTTGCAGGGGGAATGTCTGTCTGCTAGAGGGTAGGAAGACACTGCAGAGGGACCTGGACAGGCTGGGCCGATGGGCTGAGGCCAACAGTATGACGTGCAACAAGAAAAATTGCAGGGTCCTACACTTTGGCCACAATAACCCCCTGCAGCACTACAGACTGGGGGAAGAGTGGCTAGAGAGCGGCCTGGCAGAGGGGGACCTGGGAGTACTGCTTGACAACAGGCTGAACATGATATAGCAGTGTGCCCATGTGGCCTGGAAGGCCAATGGCATCTTGACTTGTATCAGGAATAGTGTGGCCAGCAGGAGCAGGGAGGTAATTTTACCCCTGTACTCAGCACTGGTGAGGCCTCAGCTTGAGTACTGTGTGCAGTTCTGGGCCACTCACTTCAAGAAGGATACTGAGGTGCTGGAGTGGGTCCAGAGGAGAGCAACAAGGTTGGTAAAGGGACTAGAGGGAAAGTCTTATGAGGAGAGGCTGAGGGACCTGGGTTGTTTAGCCCAGAGAAGAGGAGACAGGGGGGACATTATTGCTCTCTACAACTACCTGAAAGGAAGTTGTAGTCAGGTGGCAGTTGGAGTCTTCTCCCAGGCAACTAGTGACAGGATGAGAGGGCATGGCCTGAAACTGCATCAGGGAAGGTTTAGGTTGGATATCAGGAAACATTTCCTCATGGAGATGGTGATCAGGCATTGGAATGCACTGCACAAGGAAGGTGATGGAGTCACTGTCCCTGGAGGTGTTTAAGGAAAGGCTGGATGTGGCCTTCGTCTAGCCAATGTGGTGGTGGTAGGGCATAGAAACATAAAAACATAGAAATGTCTGGGTTGGAAGGGACCTCTGGAGGTCATCTAGTCCAACCCCCGTCCTGAGAGCAGGGACATCCTCAACTAGAGCAGGTTGTTCAGAGATTCGTCAAGCCCCACCTTGAATGTCTCCAGGGATGGGGCCTCAACCACCTCCCTGGGCAACCTGTTCCAGTGCTCCATGGTAAAGAACTTCCTTCTTATTTCTAATCTAAATCCTCTCCTTTCTAATTTAAAACCATGACCCCTCATCCTTTCACTACAGGCCTTTGTAAACAGGCTTTCTCCAGTCTTTCTATAAGCTCCCTTCAGGTACTAGAAGGTCACGATTAGCTCTCCCCGGAGCCTTCTCTTCTCCAGGCTGAACATAGGCTGGACTTGATGATTTCAGAGGTGTTTTCCAGCCTCAATAATTCTGTGATTCTGTGAATTGGTGTTCTGAAAGCTGGAGCTCTTGTTACAATAATTGCTAAGGTGGAGGACTGGCTAAAGTTTAATTTAGGTGGAAGATTTCTCATATTCCACCTCACCCACCATGCTGAAGCATCACTAGTTTCAACTTGGAAAAGATTTAAAGAATGAATCTTGTTTGCTTTTGATAGATAAACAATTTGTAAGACTAGAGTGTCAGCACTGTAGTGGATTTGGAATGGAAAGGATCAGGGGAAGATATTGGAGGAACGGAGACTATTGATTTCCAAGGTCAGCACATGCTGATGTTTGATGAAGCTGGCCATCAGCAACAAAAGATGATCTTTTCCATGTCCTTTGAATTATACATCCAATGTGCTCTTCCTTTTAGAAAAGAAAATAAAGATATTTACTTGAGGGAAGAAAAAGATGAATTGAACAAGTCTGTTAAAGAAATCAGTTTATTTTTATACTCTTAAAACCAAAGTATTGTCTGCAAACCCTTCTGTACTCGGAAACAAACACCCAACAAAGAGAAAGAGCTGTTAAAATGAAACATTTTCCTTGGAAACAAGGTTTCTCACTAAGCCTAGTTCTGCTGAAATACCAGCTGTGAAATGCTTCGCATGAAGTCAAGAGAACTCCAATTATTGGCATTTCGCTTATGCATTTAACATACATTATTCTCATTCTTACTGATATTACAAAAAAATGGTTTAAAAACTAGATTTGCCTTTTTCAATGACAATGGTTATGAACAAACTAGAATTTGAAAACATATTTTCCTCTCTTACTTGAAATTCAAATGCACAATTAGACGTTTCAATTGGTACTTGAAAAAAGCATAGAAAAACCACATACAGCAATAAAAATACCATAGTTTGTTTGTGTTGTTCTGTTGTTTTTTTGTTGTTGATGATGATGTTGTTGTTCTATGTAAATACTCATTAATAGAAAATTGTTGCAAAATGTTCATAAATGTAAACTTAGGGTAACATAAATTTTGCTCTAAACATAAAATGCAGCAGAAAGTATTGATGGGCAAAAATGTGAATCCTCTCTTTGCTAATCCCAGGTTGATGTATGTGATCTTATGAAAATCATGGCAAGTTTAAGGACTTGACATTAAAACCAAGGAACACTTTGTGGGTTTTGACTGGCCTTGGCTTCATTCCATCTTGAAACTTACTTTAAGTTTTGTGGCAAGTTTACTCCTAAGCCCAATTTCATCCCTAGTGCAGATCTATGAAGGTCAGAGATCTTTTATCCAGGACTAATTAGAGAACTAGCACCTCATGTTTTTCCACAGGGAATTCGGTACCTTTTGAGTGTCAAGTTGTTTCCATCATTCTCCCATTAAGAACTAAGAATGCAAAGGGTTTTTCCCCCAATCAATGCAATATTTACATTTGTCCAAAGCATAAGAAACAGAAACTGTCATGGAATTTTAGCTCCTGCATGATGAAATAAAAACATATCAGAATGACTCACCTGTGGGAGGGCTTTTCTCTAATGATGGCAGTAGGATGAAAAGTGGATTTATGTTCTGTGCATGTATGGAAGTTGGAACATAGTGCTGCCTAACTGTGAGAAAAGCTGTTTCCTAATGTAGCTCAGGTGAGATCAGGTTTAGCTGATTACAGATAGCCCATAAGAAAATCTATTATTATAAGTTTTCAAGCAACCTTTGCAGTCTTATAGAATCTACTTAGTTACAAATGCACTCCAGTCAGAAGCAGACATACTTCAGTACTTACGCACAGTCCTGCTCCTAAGCTATTATAGATTGTTCTTGAGATACTACCTAAGCAGGATAACTGTAAGTATTGGAGATGATAAGCAATAGGGTTATATCTCTCAGTTCCATATACACAGACAATTTTGCAAAAGGTCATTAGGTTCTGTGACATAAAATTTCGAAGACCAGAATTCACTAAAAGAAATAATATGTAAGTGAAATTGAAATTAATGGTATTTTTTCCTTTTCTTCCTGCATGTTCCTACAAGTTTTCTGAAAAAAACCCCACACCAAAACTAAGATGGTAGTACACTGACTTACTAAAAGGAATGAAAACTATGTATTTTAGCATTTAAGGTCTCTTCATATGTTCTGACCAACAGTGTGGCCAGTTACCTAAAACAATGGAAATTTCTGAAGTTCGGTAATCACAGTCATGTCTGCTGTTAAAATTATGTGTCTTCACTGCTGTAATGTTTAATCAGAAATAATTTTAGGATAGGAAAGTTTGAGGAAATATCTGGGTTTTTATACCCACTCTATCACTGATTCTGTGGGAAGAAAAATCTGCCTAAGTTTACAATTGTTTCAACATTCTTCAAGTTTGCTGTAGATACAGAGACTCTTACGTCCACTTTTATGCTTCAAATTATGTTGTAACATGCCTTGCATCTACCTGTAAGGATGTGTTTGTGCTTGCGCAGACATGACAACTAAGTGATGGTACTGAAGGTAACATCCACTACTGCATATGTGCATTCCAGTCCTTTACTTCATTATTCAGTGTCTGGAGGAGGGGTTGCTATTCTAGTGCTAATTAACTGCTTCTCCTTCCCTCTCTATTGCCATAGTAAATCAGTTATAGACCTTCTGAACAGTCTTTTCATAATAAAAGGAACCAAATATGTAGAATATCTGCAAAACATTTAAAATATGAATTTTGAAGGGGGAAGGATGTCACAAATGTTGCAGAAAATGGGTTTAGTTGGTGTGAAATTGTCCCATCTGCCAGCATTTCCACTTATTGCTTGTAATATATTGACTCTGAGGTGGAAGGGACAAAGGAGAGGGGAGTGATTTTCACAAGTCATTTAATTCACTGTCTTTATGAAGAGGAACATCAGTGACTATTCCTGACTGACTTTCACAGGTTTAGGGAGGTTGCCTACTCAAGGTACAGCTCTTGGCTATATGTTTTCATACAAACTGAAGAGGTTCCTGCTCAGGTTATGTCTTGATTAATGTTTTTGCCCCTCTGACAGCATAAAATTTGCTTGGACGCCAGATTGACTGAGAGTAAACTGTATGATGCAAAGACAAATTTAATACACTTGGAAAAGTGCATCTGAGAGCAGGAGTTGTGTAGTATGTCTGTGTAGTGATAGTCAGCACCTTTCCAAAGAAAGAGGGAAGGCACGGATGGGGTTTATTTTTAGACCTGCAAATGCAGGTGATTATCTCAAGAGATTTATTTCCCTAGGTGCTCTGTAATCAATGGAGCTAAAGAGATCAGATGCAGAAAGATTAACTTAGTAGCTAACATTGTACAGCTAGGTTTCACAGACCGTTATGCAAGGTAGAGTTTGCTCCAGTGTCTTCTAGGTAAAATTCCTTGATTTTACATTGAACACTCACAATTTCTTCTTTTTGTTGTCCTTACGGCTTCAAAGAACATTTGGTAGCCTGCTGTAGCATGAATGCCATGTGCATCCCTACTTGTATCATTTTTAAGTGTAGTCATTTTTCATTCATATGCTTTAAAAATGAAACAGGTGGTAAGGTAAATGTAATATTCATGGGATGAAGGGAAACTTTTAAAAGAATTTCTGAGTAGATGCCTGTGTATTACCAACAAAAATAAAGAAAATTATAGCACTAGAAAAAAATAGAAATCACATCTGTGTAAGGACAACACTATATCAAGGAAGAATAATTCACTTTGTCCTACCTTGGGATTAAATGCTCACTGCTGCTTGGGAAAGCTTGTGTTTCTTTTGTGCTATGTATGTCTGTGAATGTTTTATGAATCTAACTGAGCTTAGGAATCAAGTTTCTTAGACAGACACAGTTTATTCAGAAGAATAAAGATACAGCAGAAAGTTATTGATTTTTGAGGAAACTACGACTTGTGAAAAATTAACCAGACATTCCTTCCAAATCAATACTATTGCCCTTGCTGATTTAAGACTTCTTAATGTGACCCATAGAGTGTTTCCAGTGTACAGTAGTCTGTATCATTATTCCTTTCATATAAGCTGATTTCTGCTGTCCCCTTTATCTAAGTTCATATCTCCTACTAGTCTTTCTGGGTATACATACATGCATGTCTCTGTGTAGGAGTACTGTTCATGAGAAACAAAGAGTCTTCCATGTTTATCACATTTAGAGGTGTGACAAATTCAAGAATCTTTGTAATAAAGACCAAGTCTTCTTTTGTTAATGGAACTGAAAGCATAAATATTATACTTTTCCATGATGTTTAAGTGCTGTACTTGTACTAAAAACCAGTACTGGTAGATTGAACCATTCACAACGGTTTCTTTCTTGAAACCATCATCAAAGGTCACAACTACATGTACTAAAACTAGGTAGGATTTGCCATATCCAAAGGAGAAACATGCTGCTGTTGCCCATCCAATGAAGACATCAACTGACATCTATACAGCTTCTAATCAGGGAAGTTGCTTTATAGACAGTAAGCAATTGTTGCCCTGCTGTTCATGAACATTGTTCTATAACTGGTATCCTGTTTCAGATTGACTACTTTTAAAATTTGCTTTTATTTTCCTTCACATTCATTCAATGTTACCTTTCCTGAACTTTAAAAAGCCTGAATGTTGATATTTTTGAGATAACCTCATAAGTTTGCAAGAGTAAATTTTCAATGAAAAGTTTTTGCTAAAGTACCTTCATGTTTAATACCTTCTGCAGCTGTGCAGCAGGGGTTTTATACATCCTCATTTCTCACTTTTCTAAGACTAGTTTTCTCTGATGATATACATTGAATAACATGTTTCTAATGAATTAAATTAATGGAATGACTAGTAGCTATCAATGATGTCACACTAAACAGAAAAATTAAGTTGTGTTTTATAGTTAGGTTTTTCAGCATTAATTTTCTAATCGTGAATGGATTGGCTTCTATATTTTAGCCATTAGTGTGGCACACATTTCTGAAACCACAATGGGGACAGGTTCCTCTACTGGATGCTGCATAATAGAAATTCAATGTAAGAGACAAGAAGCAACCTTTTGCAGGAACTTACAGGACTTGGTCTGGGTGAAAATAAGCATTTGTGACTATCCCCTGGTACTTGGCACCAGTAGAAACATATGCAACTTATAAAAAGCCTTAAACTCTTGTCAAAACATACTTTCCTCAACTATTTAGAAGCATACCCCTGTCAGCGGTCATGAGCCAAAAAATTACACCTGCTTAGACCATGAATGATAAACCTCTAAAGATGATCAGGTTCATTTTGAGACATAATGGAAGTTCCTAGGGAAAAATTCATATTTATCTTGGGACAAGTCCAGTCTGACAGGACACATTCTTATCCTAGGTGATTCTTGGTCATTTGAAATTTTTATGGAAATATTCGTGAGGTACCAGTGTGCAAGTATTGGTGTTTGAAGTAAATTCCTCCTTGTTTAGTTAAGCACCTATTTTCACAAACCTGTTTAATTATTTTCTATCTCTGTAATATGCTGTGTAATTTATATGGTTAGCAAGAGCTGAACCATTTCAGTCACGAATGGCTGAGTGTTCCTGTTTGGAATCCATGTGGATGAAAGTTGATCACTTAATGTAAATTACTGTAATTACAAAAAAAGAGAATTTTATGGCTAAATATTTTTTTCATTGTTCTGTTCGAGGAGTCCGTAAACTGCTATAGAAAATAAACTACCTTGTGACATGAGAGTATGGGTCTAGTTCAGGAGATGCCAGAAAGATCCAGGAGAGTGCCCCTAAACTGTAAAGGTCTGATTTTTCTGGACTGGCAGGTTATATGTCAGGACCTGAGGAATTGTCTTAATCTGTCTGGATCACTTTATGTACATAATGTATGTATGTGTGTATGTGTGTTTTATGTAAGTATTTATATGGACTACTAACAGACACAGGTGAGAAGCTTCAAAATATTTTTAAATAACTCAGATGAATATTTCAGAGCACGAAGTATTCTCATTGACTGTATGCACCAGGAGTATAAAATAGAAAATGTCATAGTTCAAAAGTAACTTATAGCCTTCACAATGTTAAAAACTATGAATGGATAAATAAATAAATAGGAAGGTATAAATTGGAGCATGTCTTCTCTACAGATGGAGTCAGAGTTTTCAGATAAGGAAAACAAATGTTTTAATATGAACTGATCCAAGATGGCAGTTACTGAGAGCCCTTTAAAGGTCTGTGTTTTTACTTTTTTAAAGTTGTTTTACTGTAAAATGGAAATTGAATTTTCAGTCTTGAATCCAGCTAGTGTTTCATTTTAAATTTTCTTTAACTCCTTTTTGAAATTAGCCAGAGCTTTCAGAATTTGAACTGTTCAATGCAGATAAGCGCAATCAGTTCAGTATCAGCTTTCCTGCCATAATACACACACATAATGTATTGAAAGTGTGGTTCTTTGGTAACAATTCTATAGTCATTTGAACTTCATGACTGAATGACTGACTGAAAAACAAAATAAAACAAAACAAAAACTTCAGTAGAGTAATGATTTCATCATAATCATTTGGAGTATTAAAGATTCTCAGATTTCTTGTCACAGGGAAAGATATATTGTGAAATCAAGTCTGAAATAAATACTCACAGTATTCTGACAGGAAGAAGGATTTTTTTAGTTTTTGCACATTATCTTTAAATAAGAAAAGTTATGACATGATCAGCCAAGAATGTCAATAGATATTTGTTTAATTAACTGATGGCTTAAAAGTTTTGAGTGACATCATGTTTTCTATAGAGTAAGTTTTGACACTTCTTCATCCTGCACTCTGCCATTTGCTAAATGATACTTCACAAGCAGCAGTCTCTGTGGAGCCACATTGATTACAGCCAGCAATACAAAAGCACAATGACAGAAAAGAGACAGTCTCTTGTACATTTAAACTTGATTCAGTGCTGCTATGAAGGCACTCTAAGAAATTAAAAACAAAATGTATAACAAAGGAGAAAGTGGTAAATGGGAGACAAAATACTTTACAGGTTATGAAGTTTAGAAAGCTGATTGAAAAAACCCAAACCACTTAAGATGTTGCTGATTCTTAACAAAGAAATGTTGTTTTCTAAAGCAGAATAGAAAAAAATAAACCTGCACTGTTGTAGGTGTACTAAATGAAAATTATTAAATTCTTAAAAACTGATACAGAGCTGGTATATGTTTTTGATAAATATGTCTGCACTGCATAGAGAAAAAAAAAACAAAACAGGATGCTGTATTTACACTTAAAAAGATGATGAAGTATAATCCAGCCTTCTAGAAACTGAAGAGGTTTTAAGAGCTGCTAAGCATAAAGCATCAGACCCAGATTAAAAAAATCTCCTATTAATGCTAATTTTTAATATTCTTCAGATATTTTGGTTATTCCAGAATAAACGAATATTTTTTGGGGATGTGCCAGAATGTAGAAAGGGCAAGCAGGATAACCAAAGTATTTACCAGCTGGTTAGTTTGACACCCATCTGGATACAATAATAGAGGAGGTAATACAGTAATCAGTTCATAAAGAATGAGGGGGTAGGGTTATAATTAATACCAGTCAAATTGGTTTTATGGAAAATAAAACTTGTCAGACAAACCTGATTTAATTCTTTTCTGTGATTACATGTTTAGTTGATAAAGATACTGTTGCAGACTGGATATATTTAGATTTTTGCAAAACATTTGACTTAAACCATCTGACATTCAGATTTTTAAAAATTGCCTTTATGCTGTATCAAAGTAAAGCACATGCTAAATGAAATAAAAAGTGATGGACCTCCAAAAGCATCTGTCAGTGAGGACTCTGTACTGAATGAGGATGTTTTCAGACGAGGTGATATTCAATCTGGCACTATTCAATTTGTTTTTAATCCAGGATCCAAGAATAAATATGAAATTACTGCTGGGGAGAAAAAAAAAAAAAAAAAAAAAAAAAGTAGGTGACAGGCAATAAGAATGCTAAATAACAGCAAGGGACATGCTCACACTAGAGAGGCATATCACTGAGCCTGGGGTTATTAGGATTGTAAAGCCATGCACCTCTAACAAAGGATTCATACCACCACTACATCTTTTACTGCTGCATAAAGGTGGTTTGAAAATCCCATATGTTAAAAGGCTTTGTGTGTAGTACTAGAAAATCAGCTCAAAGTAAAATGGTGCTATGTCCAGACAGCTTCTGAAATTCTCTTTCATACAGAAAAGCAAGTGGGAAAAGCAAGTGGGTGATGAATTAATCATGGCTAACACCTTTGGAAGAGTTTTGCTGACAGTATTTCTTATCAGATATTAAAAAATAGAAGAACAAGTACAGAAGTCACAGAATTATTCTGTGGACTAAAAATATAAAGGCTAAATGTGTATAAAATCTCAAAAATAATTATAAAAGAGAAGTTCATGGCAGTGAAAATATACCTTCAGCAAGATAGCAAAGAAATAACAAAAATCAATGCTTATAAAATAAAATCAGAAAAAAATAAAATAAAAGGATAACAAGAGATGACATCAACCATTTGTGCTAAAAAAAAAAAGAGAGAGACTGCCTTCTCCATCTCATAATGCTATGTTTCAGAACTGGCAAGATTTATAAGAAGAAGTCACAGATTATATTGGATCACCTAATCTCTTCGGAAAAAACAAGCAAAGTTTAATTTATAAAGCCCAATCCTGAAAAGAAAAAAAAAATAATAAAAATTGGAGCAGCTGCTGTGGCTTTGTCAGTTTTTATTTTACGAGTATTAAAGAAATATGTCTGTATACTTACCTGGATTTTTCTAGAGGAAATGGATCTAAACCTAATTCCTTATATGCACATGCATCTGTTAACTTTCTGAAGTTTACATTTTACCCTACTCTATGCATCCTCAGTTACTTGGTCAACCCAAGTATTCTTGTTCGCAGCACAAAATATTTTTTTAAAAATCCTAATATGTCTTATCAATATGTTTAGGGGTTGTTTTCAATAAGTCAGACCATGTTGTTAATGCCATGTTTTGTTGTTAATGACATGTTTTTTGTTAATGCATGTTGCTCAATTACTACCTAAACTTTGGATTAACAAGCCTAAATCCTATATTACTCAAGCACTGCTACTAGACTCGTGTTTATTATGGAAATCTATTTTGTACTAGTCTTTGAAAAAACAGTTTGAAAAATTAGGGTAAATGTATTTTCCTTCAGGAAAAAGAAAACCCCTACAAAGTAATCACTCTCTTGAAGTTTTATACTGAGGAGAAAAATCAGTGGAAAGTAGTTTCCAAAGCTTTTAGGGCTTTTTAGCCTGGAAAAGAGAAGACTGGGAGGCGATCTTATTAAGGTTTACAAATATCTGGAGGGTGGGTGTCAAGTAGAAGAGGCCAGTCTCTTTTCAGTTATGCCCTTGTGGTAGGATGAGAGGTAATGGCAGCAAGGTGAAACACAGGAAGTTCCACCTCAACGTGAGGAAAACTCTTTCACTGTGAGAGTGACAGGGCACTGCAACAGGCTTCCCAGAGAGGTTGTGGAGTCTCCTTCTCCAGCGACTTTCAGGACCCACTTGGATCTGTTCCTGTGTGGTCTACCTTGGGTGTTCCTGCACTGGGAGGGGAGTTGTACTCAGTGATCTCCAGGGGTCACTTCTAATCCGTACCATTCTATGATTCCATGATTTCTGATGAGTGATTAAGATAAGCACAGGAAAATGCATTAACAATTATAAACATAAATACATTAATAAATGGAACAGAATGTATTTATTCAACGACAGTAGTTATAATCCTTTGCAGTTCTGTAGCACTTCCATCTTAAATTCTCCATTTACTGACTCTGGAGCGAATCCAGCAGTGCACTTAAACATTTGACTTAAAGCATTAGGCCAATAGTATTGCAGGAGAAATAATCACCTCGGAGTAGTGAACTGGGCAAACCTGATATGGATGCTATTGTCCAATTTTACTTCATGACAGTTACTGATGATTTCAGTGGAGAATGGCTTCAGTTAAGTAATACTTGACTAGAAATGTGTTTGAAACGTAATGATAGTAACACAAGTGAAATACTTCAAAGAGGTACTTGTGAGGTGACCCAGAAAGAAATAAAAAACATGCAGTGCTGCCCAAGACACTAACTAGATAGAGTGAGGCTGACATTAGGAAACTGGTTTAAATCCCATTGATCTTTGGGGTTTAGGCATCTGACTGAAAGGTGTCACTCTCTTCACAAGACTCACAACACAAAACACTATTCTGCCTTTCAGAATTTCAATTTCTTTTACAGAGCAACTTGTCTAGAGAGGACAGTCCTCAGCCCAGAAATGTGTGACTGAGACTAACTACTCTCTCGAGATTCAAGACATTCCTATTTTAAATTCACATCCATGCACTTCCCACTATGTACTTGACTTCTAAAAGCAGTGTTGAGTAGGGGTATCTGCAGCCTACCTTCTTAATAGGATCCCTTAAATGCAGTGTAAACATAAAATTAAACCAGTCTAAAACATAGGCAGAGGAAGCGGTAATGCCTGTGACTTTCTGGTTAGGATGCTTCTGTGAAAGTGAAAATTATTAACAAACATAGGATCAGATAAAAAATAAAACCAGGGTAGATTATTATGATAGTCTTTCTGAAGCTGTCTCAATTTTATTTTTTTTCTAGGACACATTTCTCCTTTCTCTGATATGAAATCCTTAGCATTTCTTAAGCACAGCTTGTGTTTGGTTTTTAATTCCCAGTCAGAGAAGGAAGACAGATAATACCCTGCAGTGTACCTCAAAGAGGAGATGATTAGCTGTCCAAGGCTCCCTGTGGCCAGTGAAGACATTTACTTCCATGAGTTGATTCAGCTAACAAATAAGGAAATAGCTATGAAATTCAACTTCAACTGAATCTATGTCATTATAGCAGGAGTCTTTAGACAGCAATCTGGACCTGCACCCCTCAGTTCCTGTTGCTTTTGCATAACAATTCTATCTCACTTACCAGTTAAAAAAATGTATGACCACATGGACAGTATGTCCATCATGCTAGCACATACTATAAGAAAAATAACACAGTCCTCCAAAACATCATCTGTTGTTATCTGCTTCTGTAATGCATCTACTGCAGCAAGTTTATATAATTAAGAAATGCTAGACAAACTACACTCACAATATCAATTTCTTTCATTATTTATGATGTTGAATAACACCATTAGTCATGAACGTTTGTTATTGGAAAAAAATTGGTAATATTCTCTCCACACACACTTTTAGATTTAAATCTCATTGAAATTCACCTGTTCTATCACTCATGAAATTCTAGACAAACGTAGAGAGAATAGATTGGTAAGCAGCCTGTAACCAGAGGAAATGCCCTGGACTTTACTTCTTGAGGTAATTTTATTATTTATCATGTCAGCAACATTAATTTCTTCATAAATAATTGTAATGTCAAAATTACATTATAGAGAGAGCTTAAAATTGCAAATGAAACATAGAAATATTAAAACAGGGAGGACATGCATACTGTTGTTCATTTTATGTTCAATTTGTTTAGGACATACATCTTGATCCAGAACAATTGGATCCCCAACATCCACACATAAAAGTTAAAAACAGATAATTATGCATCCTTATATAGGTTTTTGTATCTACAATGAACATAGTTCTTCCCTGGGAGAAAACAAGGAAAGGAGGAAATAAAATCACCTATAGATATAGATAATATCAGAAAGGAAAGTGGACCCAAGAAAGAGGGAAAAAAAAAAAGAATAGGAGAAAAAGATTTAGCTGGTAAATTACTGTCAGTGACTGACAAAAACCCCAACCAAAATCCAGCACCACCACCTTCCCTGCATAAAATTATTGGTAAGGCCACTACCTCCAACTATTAAATTAGCTAGTACCAGTCTCTAATGGTAGCATAAGTGGTGTTAAACTGTGAATGTTTCATGGATGTAGACTTAAAGTTTGGAGCCTAGGTTTACAGCAAAGCAGGTAGATAGTGCAGTCTTCTGAGCAGGTTTTCAATTGGTTATAAAGTTTGTAGTCATTGTGCAACAGAAGGTGTCTTGAATTCCTTGCGCTTGGCCTTCAAATCTGTAAAATTATGGTAATGATATATTCCTTACAACTTGCTGCAATGATATGGGATTTATTGAGAGGCACTCAAAGTGATTCAGACTCAGAATGACAGATTTAACTTTGCAAAGTAATACTATTTTTTTTTGGTGTTAAATAAATTTGTCACAAACACTTTGTTTGCCTTTATGTTTACAGAATTGAAATCCTACAAGAAAATCTATACTCCTACTTTCTGATGATACACTTCTGTTATGTCTGGAAAAATGCTGCATGCACCTAAGTGCAGCTGTTATGTGCAGTAAAATTAGTTAAAATGGGTCACTTTTGCTCACTGAGAGATCAAATGTTTCAGATTCGGTCGTCTTTCATTTCCTAGCCAAAAGGAAACCTCACTTAGATTTTGTTTATGTAAGATCTTTCTGAAATCATAAGCTGTTTGCTTTTTACAAATCCAAACCCATGGATCTAAGCTACCTCAACTAAGTGTCTCTGATTAGAAGCATAAAACAACCTTATCTCTGGGTATTTCTAATGTATTCATTATTAAGGCTGCATCTGGGTGATAAAAGAATTAATTTTATGTTTGTCAAAGTATCACAGAAACTTTTTTACATTCTCTTTGAAGCTTTCTCAAAAACAATAAAATAAAATCCCGAGCTTAAAAAAAAAAAAAAAAAAGTGAAGAGTTCACTCCAATTTCTTTCCAAATTAGTGCTGTTACCACCTGCTGAATTACTCCTGTTTACAGAAATACCTTAACTGTCCTGACTGCAGTTTCAATTACTCTGTAAGTTATAAATGTGAAAGGAAACAAAAGGGGTATACATATTTGAACAAATGACCCTATCTCTCCTTACTAATGTTATTTTTTTAATTCAGCCTTGGAGAACATTCAGCTGAATTCTTCACAATGGCTGCTTACTAGCTTTCAGGCTTCAGCTGTCTTACTGCTTTAACAATCCTCTACAAATGCCGTGTCATATATGTAGAAGAGAGAGGTGACTTTAATTAACTGTTAAGTACTCATTGAAACCTGGTGAAAGTAATAGTCATATTTTATATGAGGAAAAAAAAATAGCTTAAATGCCTAACTACTTCCAAGGAACTGAAGTGATTAAGCATTTGGTTGGTATTTTACTTCTTTCTTATGGAGAATGGAACTTCAAAGATCAAAATGTTTTCAGAGTGATAAGCCATTGTACTTAAAAGTAATGCAAAGTAATGCGGTGATCAGCTGAATTGCATTTATTTGGTAACATGACTTCTTCTTATTTCATTTCTCTCCTTCTTTGAATGTTTTGTTGCAATCCTTCCTTGTTCTTCCAGGAGATTGTTTGGGACCCTTTCTCTCCCTTGCTGTAAATGTACACAGGAGACATATTGAGGTACAACAGTATTCTTCCTATGCGTAGACTGGACCTAAGAGCAAAATCAAAGAAAAATAAAATATATAAAATACAAATTGTTTTTTTGTTTCCCAGTGGAATTGTGATAAATCTATCTCAATTATTACCTTGTCATATCATTATTGTAAAAGCTTATTAAATTCTAACTCAGTTCTACCTTTTTGTACATTCCTTTAGTCAGATTGGGAACAACTAGCATGCGTGAAGGTAAGGAGGAACACATTTGAAAATTACAATCCACAAATAATCCCTTTTTTAGTAGAGGTGCACTTGAAGTTGAGGTTAAATTTGCAGTGTTGTAACCTTTTTAAAAGTGACATTCCTATTTTATTAGTACAAGCTACAGCTGTTTGAAGGCTTGAAATTGCTGAAAAAAATCCAAGTTTCAGGTTCATTATAAAATTATATCCTGTTTCTAGTTGTCACTAGTTGTAGTTTACTTATTATACAAGAAAGAAATTGAAAGATCAAATGAAAACAAGCTTTTTCAAAGATTGACAAAACATGTTGATTAAGTCAACCAATGCCTACACCCTACCCCCCACCATGTTGTTTGGTTTTGGTTTTTTTTCCTTTCCTTTATACAATATTTCAAAAACAGTTTGGGGATTAGAAAGATTTTGTTCTTATTTGGGAAAATGTATAAATTCCTCGGACACTTTTCCAGACGGAAAACTATTTCCGTGTTCATATCATTAAAGTCAGCATAATCACAGTGGCCTGCCTGTCATACACCAAAAGCAGTACTGAAGCTCATGAAGACAAGATAGTGAATAATGTGGTAGAAAAACTTCCTCTTGTATAGAAATGAAGACCTGCACAGTTTCAAATGCCCAAGAACTGGTGCTTTGATTTCAAGGAGCTCTTGAGGATTAGGGAAATGCTTTTGAATCATCACCCAGTGAGGAATGTAAACAACTGCTCTTTATGGTGAAATTGTCAGGTTTTGGTATGCATTTACTTTTGTAATTATAAATGCCTTAGGGAAATGATTTCCCTTTAAAAAAAAAGGCGGGGGGGGAGAGGGAAGGGGTCATCAACATTATAGTCTCAATCTGTTCTCAGGAGAATGCATTAATGTAGAAAATTAAGAAAGAAACAGTCTCATGAAATCATAGCAAGGCCTACAGTAAAACAATTCTAAGATTATTAAATTTTTTTTCAGTGCCATTTTACCGATTTCAATGTGAATACAGATGCAAAAAGGTTTTGCGTGGATGTAATAACTGGTGGGACAAGCTGGATGATAGGTCCCTTTCCTGTAAAGACTGACTTAATTGTGACAAACTTAAGATGTCCACTATTAGAGGTTCTTTTAGGGTTTTTTTGTGAGTCAAATGCCACTTCCATGTAAAGCTGCCCTCAAACATAAAAATCTTCATTTGAAGAACCTGGTTTAGACTAACACAAATACTGAGAAGTGATGAAACTTTTGATCTAATATTTCTCAGACCACTCATGCTCATTTTTGTGGCATAAACAGACAGACTATTACTTTGTGATTAATTTATTCCTCCTCCACTACCCTCCAAGGAATGTTTGTCACACGATCACACAGACAGAAAATATATGTGCCACTTCTTTTAGTTTCATGACTACAGCCTTGACAATTTGATGGCATCTATGCATTTCACAACTATTTCTGAGAAGACAAAGAGGGTCTCTTTTGTTCTAGTTTTCTCCTTTCCTCCTCTTTTGTCCCTGTAGCCTTTCCTAGATATCCATTGCTTGCCAACATGCCAACCATAATGCCCAAGCCTGTATCTGTCCATCTCTACACATCCTTATCCTCCTTTTCTTCATGTTCCTACATGCCAAAAGGCAATTTCCTTAACAGGCATCTGTTGCCAGCAGTAGAGTTACTCAGAGCACAGAAGAAATGATTTCTTCTTGCCCCCTCGCAATTCTGTCAGCATCAGGAGACTCAAGATTCCTGCTCGCATCCTCAGGATGAAAAGTACAAAGTTCTGTGTGCAGTCTGTCACACAGGAGCTGTGTGAGGCTGGAGAGGACCTGCCGAGGGTGGCTATGTGGGGCTGGAGAGTAACTGGTGAGGGTGGTTCTACAGAGAGTAACTCTTCAAGACTTTAGTATACTTCTACTGTACCTTCACTAACTTCACATTCAAAGGTTTCTTCCAGTCATAGAGTTCATAGAGGAGGAAATCCACCAGTGTAACATGTCTAACTACACTTTGGACATTGCTATCCATGGTAAACACAAGAATCTTTCAAAAATCATGAAGGTATTTCCCCCCCTCTCAAATATAATTATTCCTGTCCCACCAGAGACAATTGCACTCCTAAGTTCATCAGTTAAAAACAAAGAGGGGTGTTATGATGAAAAATATAACATCTTACCATTATTTTGTTTATAGCCTAACTGTAATGAAATTATTTCTAGTTTAAGAAGTAAGAACTTGATTATGTTAAAAGAATTCATTATAGTCACACAGTATATATCGACTATATCCTGTGGCCTAGTGTTCAAACCAATACTCACAAAAGATGACAATAAACTTGGATATTTGTGCCAGGACTGATTTAAGTTTCTGAATCACCCCAGCTGAAGTTTATGTTCAGAAGAACAAAGCTTCCCTTGAGACTCTATTACTTCAAGACTTCAGCTTCATCGGCAACATTTGGGAAGCAACAATTGAGAAGCAGCACTGCCCTGAAAGTTCAGCTCTCATTAAACAAGCAGGAACTGAACATGCCTATTTGTATACAGAATTTGACCTTTGTTCTATCAGAGATTTGGCTCTCACGTCAAACAAATACCAGAGCAGAATCAATTTGAATAAATACACTTCTAAACAAAAAAGCATATCTGTAATGATATACAGGCATGTTTAAAACAACTCCACTTGTGAATTCCAGTTTTGCGTACTCAATTTGACTGAGTTGGTTTCCATTACTTCAGCTTTATTTCTACATATTGTTTTGAAGCTTTCGTATGTCTAGTTGTTAATCAGTTTCTCACACAGTTCATTTAAAACTTGTTTTATTTAGTTGAAAAGCTACCATTTGTCAAAGGAAAACAACATTAAAGTACTGCACAAAAACAAAATGCTAACTCACTGGATATGAACATCTCTTTGGGTGGTAATGTCTGGAAGTAAAGAGGAAATTTATGTCAAGATCCATAGACAGAAGTTCTCTCATGTCTCTGATTGACTGAAGAAATACTGCATCCTTCCTCAAAGAAGAAACTTTCTGCTTATACACAGCTCTTTTTATTGCAAATTCAGCACAAGCTTAAAAATCCTGTAAAAAGCAGGATCTGCAATAGGTCCTTGGCAAATAAGCTTTATTCCATACAGTGAGAGGAGGAACTGCCCACAAGGCACATAGGAAAAGCATGATCTGGGAACAATGATATTTACACAAAAAAAATTGGAATTCTCTTATGATCTGCATCAATTCAATTGCTTTGACATCAAAATGTTACAATGAAAGGCTTTCTAAAAACAAAAGTTTAACTCAAGCATAACCAACAGATTCATTGTCTGATATCACAGGCAATAATATATATATTGAAAGAAGAAAAAAGAATTACTGCAATGTTTATATTGTGGACAACATAATATCATTAGTGACATTAAAAAAGACCTTGTTATTATCCAAATATATTTTAAGAAAATATATAAATAACTGATTTGACAACCTTACTTTTTTACTTGGTATTTCCTTCCAGATTCTTCCATAAGTGAACTCTCACATTCCTGGTTAGTAAAAAAGCTAAAATATTCCATGAAATATTGGCAGATCTATTTTTGTTTGTCTCATTTCCATTTTCAACTAAAAGTTAAGGAATACAGTAGAATCATTCACTTTTCTTCTGAACAGTTGTAAGTGAAATGATCACTTGTTTTGCCTAATCTCTATTATAGTTAATTTGATGGGTTCAAGATATAGCTACCTCCTATATTTAAAGAACCATTTTATTTCTGTTATCAGGATCAAACATGTGCCACACTGTAGTAAGACTTTAAATTAAGGTGAAGATTTCACTGCCATTGCATACTGGTTTTATTCATGGACTTCTGTGGAGCACAAAAATAAGTCTATACATAGTTCTTCAGTTTGCCTCTGAAGTTTCCTGTTAGCACATATCTCTGCAGGACTTACTGTTTGGGTTTGATTCTTGATTTCTGCAGTTTGTAAGCATACATCCCCTCCATTTCATTTTAGTTGAAAACTGGCAAGTCCTCTCATTTATGTAGTGTGAGTACACAGGAGTTCAAATGAGTAGCTCTAAGTGAACTGTTTCTACAGCTATTTGAAGGAGAAATCATGCCAAGTACTCAATTAATTTTCTTTATCTTACTAAATTATATTTCTTGTCTCAGGGAAAACTCGCAAAATGACAGGTTGGCTGAGGTCTCAAAAAGGGCTCCAGCCTGAGATACATGCTGAGCTGATTTGATACATCCATTTGGTAATAAGTCAGAATTTGTGTAGAAACTTTTGTTCTCTGGGCACATTTTCTGGGGAAGACTTGTGTGTCTAGGCAGTCCAGTTCGTGGTGGTTTGGCCAGACTGAATGACAAACTCCACCAAAACATTGTAATTTCAGGTATTCATTTTGTTTTGTGATAGAGGAACTTGTAACTGTTTATCTTGATCTGTCATCTTTGTTGATTTTAGAATCACAGTACATCTTTCATCACAGCACAACTCATCCAGTCAACACCAGAACTGGTTTATCATTAACTTTAGTAGTGTTGGAAACACAGATGACTAATTCTTATAAGGAATTAGGAACCTTGTTCCTCTTTAGTTCTGCTGAATACATGCTACTAGGCCAGGCACTGGGAATGCTTGCCCAGAAATTTAAAGAAAGGTTTGATTACCACATCATTGTAGCAATATAAATTTATACCTCCTCCCTCTCCAATGTGCCTGACTGCCTGGGCCTTGGGGTCCTGATGGGCACCAAATTGAAAATAACTGGAAAATTATGGAATGTTCTGGGTAATTGCAGGGGCAAGTCAGCCAAATTTGTACCAAAAAAAAAAAAAAAAAAAAAAAGTCCAAGAAGTGCTAAAATAGTAAAAGGGAAGCAACAAGTTTTTAATAAACAGGCAAGCTAATTTTGAATGTCAGCATTATTCTACCCCTCCACAGGCTTGTGGTGATATGAAATCTTTGTAAGGACAGGTTATGTTCACTTCAAGAGTCTTTCCTGTTTGCTCTTCATTAGCATAATCATAATTTAGGACATCTGAATGAACAGATTCTTGGATTGAGAGCTCCTCTTAGACAATTTGGAGTTGAAATTTGTTCCAAATAGCATTCAGAAAGCAATTTCTCTGAGAATAACATTAAGGTTTTAGATATGATGTATGAGCTTAGTGTCACAGTCTACTAATAACTCCAGGCATGCTTCAAAAGAAACTGAACCCTATCTTAGCACAAAATGCTCTCTTCTATAGTACTTATGGTAAGATTTTCAAGACCAGATTGCTAATGCATAATACCTAAACCTGATACTTTGTCAGACAGAAGCTGCAATGTCAGATTAAGAAAAGGAACTGTGCTTGAAATCACCTGGTTGATTACATCTTTCCCTTTCCCTATTACCTAACAGATCAATGATAATTAAGTAGTAAAAAGTATAGTGCATTTTACAAACCAATGCAAGTAATAACTACATTTACTGATTTGTGTTTATTAATTTCTCTGGTCTCTGTAGGAATGGTAAAGAGAGCTTGAATGCTTTCCCTCTTCTCATAGACCTTTGGGAAACTAGGGGAAAAGTTAATGATCAGTAGCTCTCTGATCTGTAGTTATGTCATTTGCTACATGATATTTTTTTCTTATTTCTGACTGTTTGGCAATATATAAAGACAGATTAACTTGGGACACAGTGACATTTGTTGCCAGACAGTAAGGATAACAAGAGTCTTCCAGAGGGAAAGTAATTCATGAGGGAATCTTCTTTTTTCTGTGAAAGTAAGCCTGAATGTCCATATTTTCTGGTTTTTAATGTCTGTCTTTTCATGCTTAACATATGAAAAATGATCTTTCTGTTTGTTGTGCTTTGTTTTGTTTTTTAGAGCCTGTCAAGGAAAAAGATATTCTTAAATTGATTTGCTTTGTGGGGCATTCAAGGACAGAGAGAGAAAATCAAGATGGAAAGATTTTTAAGGAAGTAATAATATAACAGCAGGTATCTCTGGTATTAAGGATTTTTCACATAGTACATATTGTCTCTTATGAGAAAATCATATTCTATATTCCTGGTAAATTCTAGACATACAGGGTACCTCAAATGGAACAGAAAACTGACTGAAAAAAAACAGAAATAATCAGAAATCTTAGTGACAAACATTTTTGTCTGGCACTTTCTGTTATCCCATTATTTATAAAATATAAATGTATTTCACTTCAGAAACAGTAAACAGATTATTACATTTGATATTATATATGAGATTTTTTATACTATTTCTAGTTAGAAGTTTGATTTCAATTTAAGGGCAAAGATAATCCCTGAAAAAAAAAAAAAAAATCTCAAACCATCTTTGGTTCTGTATTTTGGTTCTGTATTTTAGAAATTAATTTAAGACACTCAGAAAAGTAATTTAAGACACATGTGATCTCTCAAAACATATCTTCTAGCCATTAGCAACTCTTATTGTGCCAAAGCCTGAAACAAGAAACAAAATTGCATCCTTTAATCATCCTTGTTGATTATTTCTTTCACTGAGGCTCCCATGTTAGTACCTGGTGAGTAGATGATGAATGACAGTACAGACTTCCGTGACAATCAATTTCAGATAAATTGTCCACAGACTACATGAGTCAGTCTCAGTAGTACTATGTTTCTTTTGTGTCCCTGTCACATTGGGTCGGATATGTGTTACAAATGCTGCCCCTTGAAAAAGAAATCTGTCCATTCCCTCTGCTAGAGTGCAGGATGTGACATTTCAGGACTCATATCGGATCAAGGGATTGCAGGAGCTTTTGTTAGCTTTGCTTTTATGGGGGCCCGTGGTTGTCTCTAGCCTTCTGTGCACAAGCTTACCTCATTTTTAGCTCTACTTAGCAGAACGCTGAGTCACAGAAATGAAAATTTCATCAAATTGTATATATGAATGATAGCAGCCATTTTAGGAACTTGAGAACAATCTCTGCCTAAGAGCAGAAAGATCCCAGCTTGCTGATATCCCAATATTGAAATCCTCAGAGTAATTGTACGTGAGATGTCATGTGTAGATATCAGTATATCATATACTCACTAACATACAGTCCTGGCAAGACCTATTAACTAGGCACATGTGTATGTACTTTATGCTTTGAAAAAAAAAACTATGTGAAAGTAATTTCAGAAAAAAAGTTTAAGAATTTTTAGTAATTTTCCACTATCAGGAGAAAAAAAAAAAAAAAGAAGGCACTTTTAAACTGTAAACTTTACTATCATGGAAAACACTAAATGCTGGAAATTGCTAACTTCTGAGACAGGCAAACAGTTTGAATCTAAGCCCAGTCCCTTTCCAGTGGACCTGTTGATGTCACTGTGATAAATAACATGCAGATATAAAATCAAAAATATGCCCTTGATCAAAAACAAAGGATGAAATGGAACAGAGTACACATTGGACATACTAAAGGACTAGAGAAATTATTTCTATGCTGCAAATGGGGAAGGATTGCTTTCTGTACTACTCTAAGAACAGAAAGATATTTCCAGTATGTGAAATCAGTTTTTTTATGATAAAACAAATTTTTATGCTTTGAATATATATGGAATTGAGTGTCTACACAAGCTCATCTATTTTATTGTATCAGAAAAAAAATTAGATCATAGTCTCTTGGAGAAAAAATGTATCTTCATAGCTGGCATTTACCTCAAAGAGGGAAGAACAGATACATGGCAGAACATTAACACCTTGATTTTGGATGAGGATTTAGAGAAGTCAAGGACAGTTGACATGAGGATAAAGCAGAATCCTTCATGGGTTGTACTGTTTCTTCTGTCCAGATTATGTGATAGTATGGGCCATTGTCTCTTTCTTTATTTGCAGAACTTCAATTTCAAGCCTGGAGTTATATTCTAACCATTGAAAAGCATATGTGTGCTTAATGGCTACTTCACTGTACAGACAGAACAGTAATCCACAGAAAAATGTTTACACCAAATATGCTTGCTAGGCTATTCTTTGCATATTTGACTCTTTAATATTTAAATGTGGAAATAACTCTGAAGTTATGATGTTCTGATTTTATATAACGTAGCCCAGAAAGAAAAATTTCTTGTTCTTTATTTCTTGAGGTCTTGCACATAGCATGAATAAAATGAGACTCTTCCCAAGAAGGTTTTAGGCAGATGTAGTATCTCCTATTTGACATCACCAAATCACTCTCTCTGTTCTTTGTTTCCTAGTGCTGGTTGCCTGGGGTAAGGATGTTCCTTTACAATATAGTAGACATTTGCTCCGTTGTTAATTTGTTGTGATTCTAGCAATAAGAGCTCTTCTCTCCTTTGGGACATACAAGAATTGATTATGTGGAATTTAACTAAGAAAGCAAGCACCCATGGTAGAAAGAAACATATGTTCTTTGTTGGCTCGTGGGACATTTGTTAACGTTCCATGAGTCTTTAGATGTAATTGGAAAAGCTACAGACCTTTTGTAGACTCTTGGGTCTGGGTAGTTTGTCTGAAATGTAGCCAGTAAGTTTGAATGATTCTAATTCCTTACTCTCCCTTATAAAGTGATTGCTGTGAGGTTCAAATAACAGTGGAGCAAAACGTTGTTACTTCATACGCTGAAGCTGTTTCACAGCACCCTAGGTGCCTCTGCCTCAGTCTTGCCAATGCTAAGAACTTGCTATTCACAGCATTGTAACCCTATCATTTAGTCCACTGAGGCAGCGTTTTCCTAGAGATTCTATGGCTGTAATTTTTCTTTACTGTTCTCATGCTGTTTTTCTTATATTGCTGCTCTCATGGCCTTACACTTACAAATCCCAGCAGTGTTACAGACTTACATGTAGCACCTACCACTTGCATGAGACTCACCCTTCTCATCCCTTCTTTCCTCAACTCCTTACAATAATGTACAGCAAATTACATGATGAGTTAGTCAAGATGAAAGATAGAGTTTTGTGTGTGCACATTAATGTGTCTACACGTTTGCATGAACTGACCATCATAAATTAAATAATGAATCTGAAAGAGACTTGAACTTTTGTAATTTTCTGGGGGGAAGAAAATTCTTTTATCCATGCCATGGTAGTCTTCAGATTTCCTTATAGCCACGAGATAGATGTAATACTCTAGGAATTTCTAGATGCACACTCTAAAACACTGGCTATTCTATACAGATGAAATCAAAGTCAATGAAAGTCAGTTGAAATATAAGAAGAGCATTGCATAAGGATGAGTATTTTCCCACTCCTGTGTGTTCACAGCTAAGTATAGCTCAGGGAGTCTTCTGTGAACAAGTCCCTTCTATTTTAAAGAAATTCTAAGAACAAATTCTGTCTTGGGCCCTGATAACGCAAATTATACCAAGCACAGTAGGTAATCAGAGATTTTCAGGACAGGTAGCTAAGCTGATGATCAAGTGACTAATTTCTTAGTCTCCTATAGCGTTATGAAACATGAAATTGTATCTACCGCACAAAACTCTGACCCAGCCTAGACAAGGACTGTAGAACATACCACTCAATCTGAATATTCATGATTTATCTAATTAAACCATTAAAAAACCCCCAAACAATAATACAAAATCTAAAAACCATATACTGTCTTTCTAATTAAGGTCTAAAGCTGCTAATACTTTGATCTAGTAAATGCAAAGGACTAGTTTTTACTAGTACATATTTTCAGACATATTGGAAAATTACCAATAAAAAAAATTTTCGCTTTGATTAGGAGCAAATTGAGATGTGATGGCTCTTCTTAATCCTTATGGTGTGAGTTAGATGCATTTCCAGTTATTCTAGCAGGCTTCAGAATGAAACTCAAGTGTTGATGCATGGCTATGTCTGTTATTTCCTGAAAGGTACCAGTCTGGAAACATTTCACTGAGGTCAGAGAAGTTACCTGTGTGTGTATCAGACTGCTCTTTAAGCAAAATGTACTGAAATCATCTGAGATGAGACGCTGTCATTATTTTTTTTATTACAGTGTTTTCTGTAACACCTAATGTAAGGAGACTGTCTTTATTTTAAGTTCACTAAGCATTGTTGATGAGTTTTGAAAGACAAGAAAACTACAGAAGACATACACTGTGCTAGCTAATTTCCAAAGCCAGAAATCCCAAATAACAAACTATAATTTCAGTGAAGCACTTAGAATAGGCCACATGGTCCATTTACTCTCATATTTTCTGATGTAAAATAGTAAAGATGAGTAAAGATGCTTTAGAGGATTCTTAAGGAATCTTTGGCTGACAAAGAAGAATTTGCAGCTGTATTTTTTGGCCTCTGAAATGCTGGATATTATATGTCATTTAAATGTGTCCTATTTTTTCATGTTTTAGTGACTTCTTGACTTCATTCTATTTCCAAAGTAAATTTAATTCTTCAGCTATCCAGTCAATTGTGTGTTTATTCTCACTGTAAGCTTTGAACAGAATTACATTTTCCTTGTTCTTGCATTGAGAGGAAATCATTGCATAACGCATTTTGCACCATTCTTCTGTCCTCCGTGGTACTCTCTCACTTTTCCTGCCATTCAGTCATTGTTTGGAACCACGGGACTTAAATCTCAGATAATTTACATAACAGTCTGTGTGAAAAAGGAGAAATTCAAATCACTGTATCCTTCAGATTTGAGTTCCAGAATCCCATTGTATAGGTAACCTGTCACCATATATAACAGCTATAAAAATAACTTAGTGGCTCACAGACTGTAGGATGAATTCAAAGATACCAGGAGTCTTGCTGGGAAGCCTACAGGGCAGTATGAATATAGAGGAATTCCTATGCCCACCTCCTTGCTAGAAAACATTTTAAAAACTTGAATACACATCTTTCATAAAATTAATTTAGAATGGCTTCCATTGCACTCTTTGTTAATGAAAAGAAAAATATGACCCAGCTCAAACTTCATTATCATCCAATTATGCATTTACTATTAATGCATTTTCTCCTGGGTCCATTCCCTGTACTAACTAGCTATCATAAAGTTTCAGTTTTACAGTACTGCATCTTTTTCAGTAGCTTTACAAATGTTCTAAACAGTTTTGCATCCCCCTTTCTTTATTAAGCATAAATTCAAAGGGTGGTGTTCTGACAAGCTGTTGCCAACCTTTGAAAATATGACTTACTGAGGAGTTTCCAGTGGCTTAGTGGAATGACCAAGGAATTAAGACGTGACGCAGTTGGAATAGGCTGGAAACAGTATTTCCCATGAGAATGTTTTCATGCCAACATAGATCTTGTTTGCTTTAGATGTACAGATGTCAAAGTTAATCAGAGTATATGAATTTAGCTTTAATTAATGATAACAAATTTCACACTTGAATAAACTATAGTCCAGAGAGGATGCAAGTGAAAGAACTTTAAAATGTATATATATTCTCATAGAAACTGATGAGTTTTCTGTATTTTTAAAACTGTTAATATATTTACATTTTTTGCTAGACTGGGCCTTCATTCCTACTACAGAATTATTTTGACCTAATTAGTCTGGAGATCAAAAAACATATCCCTTTTTTAGACTGAGATTCTGGAAAATTTTGCTCCTGTGGGTATTCTGCTATATTCACATACAGGTGGAAATATACCAACAGCTCAAATTCTGATCATGGAACAGCAGATATGTTGTCTGCTGAGTTTGTATATATCTGTATATACACAAATAAAGCAGCCAGAGTATTTTCTTGTATGTGCATTAAATAAACCAGAACAGTCTCCTGAAGAAAGTAACATTTAATAACATAAACCATAAACATTATGCAATTAAATCCTTTTCTGGTGTTATCTGTGAGCACTGTATCTGAAATGTTTAGATACAAAAAGCTTTTGTAGGGACCACTGATATTTCACAGATCACTGAGGAGAGATGAAGATGACAAAGAACCATAATACCCTATCATAAATATGTTGATTAATACAATGCAACTAATAAACCACATAAAAACTGATGTACATTTACTCTTTCAGAATAACTTATACCATGTTCTCAGGAATTATCTTTTTATGTGTGTTAATAATTTTAGCATAACTTATCTGTCACAGATTCTTGTTTCTTGATGTTATTTAATACCATTTGAAAGCCAATGCTTTCAAATGCTATTTATGTCAATCATGCTTTCTAACTCAGTAATTATTCTATGTTGCGGTATACATGTATAAACTTTTACTTCACTTTTTAAAAGAAAAATATATTAAACCTAGTAATTCTTAATTAACAAAGAAATACATTTGAAAAACAATAAGCTTAGATACTGCAAAGTGATCTCTCACAGTGCAGTTCTATTATTTTGATAATTCTCTAGAAAATTTTGTAAGTACCCTTTGACAATCAGTGAAAAATTCTATCCCCACTATTTTAATTTAAGAGTATAGTCTTGAAAAACGAAACAAAACAAACAAAAAAAGTAAGTTTAAGCTTCTGGTCCACACGATGTTAAAAATGCATATAGGATACCACTGAGTTTATTTAAAAGAAGAACTTTCATGGAAGGGATATTCAAAGATACAATACCTATTGTACAGGATTTCTTATGTGCTTTCCTGTCAGGATTGTGTTTCCTAGGAACCTGCTACTTGCAAGACAACAAACTTTTTCTATTGCACAGAACTTTTTACATGTTTGACATATCTGACACACTTTCCCTCATCTGTCAACCCAAAGCATGAACAGTGATTTATAATTATATAAGGAAGAGTTGAAGCAACTGAAATTCAAGGTAAGCTCCCTTTATTTGTTCAGAGCATTACTATCTTTACTTTTCTAATCATTTTTCAGGTAGGATTATCTTTGAGCTCTCTTCCTTTATGTTGCTAAGACTCTATTTCCTCCACAAAATCTTACAGATGTCAGCATTCAGCTGTGACAGAACTGCTTAAGGACTGCAAGGTAAAGTTATCAGCTGGAAGAGTTTGAAAAATCACAAGTAAATCACCTATCTAAATGTATCTGTATTGGTAATTAATTCTTCATTAGCTGATGGAAACCGAAAGAATAAATATAACGGGAATTTTTGTTACTGACAACATTTTTTAAATAATTTCACTTTTATAAACATTCCTCCTAATTATTCCTCATGTTCAATTTGGTGTGCACCAGGATCCCAGGCCCAGGTCCTTTTCTACCAAGCTGCTTTCCAGCCAGCCAGACCCCAACATGTACTTGCGCATGGGGTTGCTTCTCCACAGTTGTAGGACTTGGCACTTCTATTTGCTGATCTTCATGAACTTTCCATCAGCCCATTTCTCCAGTCTGTTGACAACGTTCTGGATGTTAGCATAACACAGTTTTTTCAGTCACTCCTCACAGTTCTGTATCATCAGCAAGTCATCTAAATTTTCTTTGTGGAGAACTTCCAAAATGCACTTTCAAAGAGAATTACCTCACATATACAGATACCTGAAATAAACTATTGTCTTGAATTACATGCTACCTGGATATTAATGCATTTTTGTTATCTTTCTCAAAAAGCAAGGTATGACATGGGCTTACATTTACCTCTACTTAAGTAATTGAATAAGGAAGCACTGATATGCTCATAAATTTGTGACAAAAATTATAAGAATTATTTCTTATTAACCTGTGTACTTCAAAACCAAAGAAGACTAGAGCTCTAATGCCTCCTTTTTGTTTGTTTGATAGTTACTTTTAAGAAAAATATTGCCAGAGCACTAAAATATGGTAAATTCTCCTCACAAAGAGAGCTAAGGGTTAATGACTGTATTAAGAAGAAAAAAAAAATCAACGTATTGCTGACCTGAAAAGTATGAAAAGCTAAATAAGGCTTTAAAGGCTGAGGAATTATAAACAGTAAACTGTAATATCTTTAGCTTCCTAATAATATAATAATAGGTTGTTTCAGACTAATGCTGATTAATTTACCATTTTTCATATTGATTATATCAAGCACTTTCAGGTTATCTGTGTTCCTACAGTCACTTTACAGCAGTGCCACATCATTTTCTACCCAAAGATTATGTGAAGCCTGTTAGATGTTGAATGAAACCAGCAGATAAAAGCTGTTGTGGTCTAATGCCCCTCTACTCTATGCACTTCTAAAGCTTATATCAGATTCAGATTTTGCTTACAAGCTGTCCCAGAGTTCTTCTATCATTGGGTGGAAAATATTTATAAATGGAATTAAATCAAATATCCTCACAAACCCTAATTATTATGGGTGATTAATTTTCTATTCTGGACTCAATTTAGTGCCTTTGCAGATATTTTTTTACACACACCCAGGTCTCTAATTTGTTTCCCCCCTCCCTTTCATGTCCTAACAGTGCAGGGTCACGCTGGGATACTCATTAATTTTATGCTAGCATTTCTGTCAGCCAGCCTGAGAGGCATCAACATCACCTTAGAAATCATTAACATAACTAGTGCTGCAATCTAAAACTGACAAGCAGAGAATAATCATTTAGGGGCTAAAACATGTTCTTCCATAAATGAGCATTTTGGAGGAAAAAATTAAAAATGCTTGTGTTCCAGTTATCCTCTGAAGACAAAAAGAGATCTCAATAAATCAAATCTGAAGTCACTTTAGTACATATATCCTTGCCATGACTGAGAAATAGCATAAAGTTTTTCAGATCCATGATTTATTTTTTGCTGACAAAGTCCAGAAGTATTGAATTGCACATGACAGCAAAGATGCCTGATCAGGTTCATAATCTGACACTACATTGTCTGAGTCTGGTTACATTATTTGCATACTTGTCAAGACACATTTCACTTAAGATGTCTGCTGCCTCCCTTACCAGAACTATTTATGAGGCAATTTTTCACAAGAACAACATGAAGAATTTGCTTGGTCATATATATGAAGATTCATCTGAAATGAATAGCACAGTTTTGAAGTTTGAGGGACTTTGAATCATTAAGTATGGATCCTGATTGGATCAGTGGGTCATCTGGAGGAAGCTTGTGAAAGTCAGGTAAGAGAATATAGGAACAAAAAGAAAATGTGTCTTGCATGGCTTAGTGACTTGGCCCTTCAGGGTCCCCATTCTCTTTCTGACTAACAGAAACATCTACTGTTTTTCCTTGGCCACTCACTATAGACATACGTACCCTTTTAAATACCTTTCTATTTCTCACTTTTTCTCCTCATAGCTCCAACTGCATAATACTGATTTAGAATATTTCCCATTCTTAGTTTGGCCAAGAGAGGTGAGAAGGCAGCTACCCACCAGTCACAGAATCACAGAATCATCAGAGTTGGAAGGCACCTCTAGAGATCATCTAGTTCAACTCCCCTGCTAAAGCAAGATTGCCTAGACCACATTACACAGGATCGCATCCAGGTGTGTTGTGATTATCTCCAGAGAAGGAGACGCCACAACCTCTCTGGGCAGCCTGTTCCAGTGCTTTGTCACTCCGACAGAAAAGGTTTTCTTCATATTTAGATGGAACTTCCTGTGCTAAAGCTTGTGCCTCTTGCTCCGTTTCCTGTCACTGGGCATTACTGAAAAGAGTCCAGATCCAACTTCCTTGGATCCACTGTTTAGATATTTATAGACATTAATAAGGTCTCCCCTCAGTCTTCTCTCCTCCAGGCTAAATAGTACTAGTTCTCTCAACCTTTTCTTGTAAGAGAGATGCTCTCATCCCCCAATCACCTTTGTTGCCCTCCACTGGACTCTCTCCAGTAGGTCCCTGTCTCTCTTGAACTGGGAAGCCCAGAACTGGGCACAGTGTTCCAGATGTGGTCACACAAAAGTAGACTAGATGGGGAGGACAACCTCCCTCAAGCTGCTGTACACACTCTTCTTTATGCACCCCAGGATACCATTGGCCTTACTAGCAACAAGGGTACAGTGCTGGCTCATGTCTACCAGGACTCCAAGATGCTTCTCCTCAGGGCTGCTTTCTATCAGCTCTGCCTCTAATCTATATTGATACATGGAGTTGTTCTTCCCTAGGTTCAGGACCCTACATTTGCCTTTGTTGAACCTCATTGGGTTCCTCTCTGCCCAACACTCCAGTCTGTCCAAGTCATGCTGGATTGGCAGCACAGCCTTCTGGTGTGTCATTCACACCTCCCAGTTTTGTATCATCAGCAGACTTGCTGAGGGTACACTCCCTCCTCTCGTCTAGGTCATTGATGAATACATTGAACAAGACTGAACCCAGTACTGACCCTTGAGGATCATTGCTGGCAACAGGCTTCCAACTTGACCCTGCACCATTGATCATGACCCTCTGAGCTCTGTCACTCAAACAGCTCTCAATCCACCTCACTGTCCACTCATCTAACCCATACTTCATGAGTTTGCTAATGAGGATGTTACAGCAGACTGCATCAAAAGCCTTGCTGAAGTCAAAGTAGACAGCTTTCACTCTTTTCCCCTCATCTAAGCAGCCAGTTATAACATCATAAAAGGCTATCAGATTGGTCAAGCATGACTTCCACTGGTGAATCCATGTTGACCTCTCCCAATAACTTTCTCACACATGTTTTGAGGTGACATTCAGTAAGATTTGTTCCATTACCTTTCCAGGGACAGAGGTGAAACTAACAGGTCTGTAGTTTCCTGGGTCATCCTTCTTGCCCTTTTTGAAGATTGTAGTGACATTGGCCTTCCTCCAGTCCTCAGGTACCTGATCTTTCAAAGATGATAGTGGCATAGCAATAACATCTGCCATCTCTCTCAGCACTCATGTGTGCATCCTATCAGTGCCTATGGATTTTCAGTTTGGCTAAGTTATCTCTAACCCAGTTGTCCTCTACTGAGGGAAAGTCTTCCTCTTTCCAGATTATCTTATAGTATTGACAGTATGATCCATACTGTTTCTTGACAAAAGCACAGCCACAAACATATCAGTGATAATTTAAACTAAAAAAAAAAGACTCTAAGATAATGGAGGGACAGCTCACTGTCATTAACTGTCACATCCAACACTAGATTCATTAATAGTCTGTCTGCCTGTAATGGTCAGGCTTAGTTTTTTTGTCACACTGAAAAGGACATGAGTAAACAAAGAGCTTTTGAGTTAAAAATACCAACAGAAACAATACCAAATTTTACAACAAAATGTCTATTTTTATTAAGAGAACAATCTAAACAAAACTGTAAGTGCTGAGCTTAATATTGCATTACATATAGGATTTATGGCAGATTCTAAATAATGGCTGTTCTGTTTCTTGATCTCTGGTATTAATTTCCTAAAATATACAGTAAATTTTCCTTTCTCTTTTCAAGGTTCTGATTGTCTCTATCATTGCTTTTAATGGCATTAGTTGCAGAGTAAAGCACTTCAAAGAAAAAAATGTGGCAGAACCCTGTCCGGTAAGAAAAGAGATTCATTATGAAAGTTGCTTTTTTGCTCAGGGTGGAACTCACAACTTTCTGCAAAATTTGAGAGTCCTATTCAAAATCCCAAGTTCTTGAAAAAAAATCCCCTACTGCTCAGTTCCTCAGTTGCCATGACAGATATAGATGTATTTGCTGAATCATAAGCTGATAATACCAAGGCTGAGGTAAACTTTAAAAGCACATTGTCATACATTTTGTGAGGGTTTTGTGTAACCTTATAAAAATGCTAACAGAATTTTTTTCTGTTTGGCTGCAGTTTGAAAATATGGTCATTTTATATAAGATACACAAGCAAACAGCTGGGTAAATTCTGTCAAAACAGATAAAAGGATAGCACTTAAAGAGGGATAAAAGAGGCTTTTTGACAAAGTGATTTTTATCTCCAATTATGGCTCCTTAGAAATGATAACTCTCACAAAGAATTCAAACACATCTCCTAATGCAGGTAGCTATTGCCTTCTGTTGGTAACTTAATTTTCATTCTTTCATTAGATGTCTTTCCTACAAAGTTGGCACAAACAAAAATTTCAAATGTGATGCTGTCAGTGACATTTTAAGACCTGTATTGCAGCTCTCTGTTTCAAAATGCAGATACAATCACTATGTTACAAAGTGTTGTCCAAGAGGACTTTTGAAGAAGAAAAGATGGAAAAATATGGCATCTTCTGAGACTAAATTGTTAAAATCCTAAGAAAGAAAGACTTCCACGTGGTAGCTTCCTGCAGCACATTGCAAAAAGAAAGGGATCAAGTTTCAAGTACCATGGGCTTTATCTTCCTGTCTCTGAACCAATTTGTTGAGTGAATTACACCAAACCATCTGTACAGCCTTCACCACACACAGAAAAGAAGTGGAGAGGCATCAGGTTAATGGTACCAAAGAGAGGATTCACATTTGCTTTTATACGCCACGGTGGATTTCAGAGTGTATCCACAAACACACCTACATTTTTATTTTGTCTGTCAAACTCTTGTATCAGCACAATTAATGGAAAGAAGATTTGGTATATTAAAATGCAAATTAAATGAACTTTGGCAGAGAATTCCTGCGGTACTCTATCATTACAGTAACAAATATCTTATGAGCTGGAGCAGCAGTTTACTAAAAATAAATAACTTCAAGTGTAAGTATAACTAAATTGTGACTTCAGTTGTATTTGAGTGAATTAGAATCATCATCCAGACAGTGATTTTGAAAATAAGAGCTATGCTTTTTATGAAGCAGCAGTACAGTACAAGTAGAAAAATCTATCTAAAGCAGTACCTAAGAGATAACAACACCAGAACAATTAGCAATAGCTATGAAGAGTGCTAAGGTGAAATTTTCTGTTCCTAAGTAGGACGCACAGCATGTTTCACTTCAGTTAACAAGTAGAAGACTAAAGTGGTTTCAGCTGTTAGAACAAGTTTTCAATGGTTGTGATATGGCTTCCATTTGATTAACTATAAGGAGGCAAATGAAGCTTTTTGGCTCTACAGAAATGGATTGGAAAAAGTCATTAACCTTCTTCCCCACTTCTGAGTCAGACTGGAGATTCTGCAAACTGGGTATCTGGGTTATTTGGAACTTCAATTGTTTTCTTCAGGTTTCAGTGGATCCAGCAGTGGCCTTGGTCTGCACACCAATCCTTGGTAGTAACTCTAAACATGGGCTGTTATCACTGCTGGCAGCAGACACTGCCTGTGAAAACAGGCTGCTAACTTCAGCCAGTGCAGTTAGTTAGAAGAACTGAGCTGAAAAGTAAAATCCCTGAACAGAATTAGTTCTGTTCTCTCTCAAACCAAGACAGTAGTCTGTGACCAGAAGTGAATTAATTGCCAAGACAACTTTCTTAAATCAAAATATTGTTGCACATTAAATGAAAGAATGCAGAATTTATTTAATTTTATTTTAAACCCCACATACTCTACACATATCTGTAAAGCTATAATCCACCATCTCTTAGACATAGATCAGGCATCTCTGGCAGTTTCTGATAGCAGAAAAATTGGTTTTGTCCATCTGATTAGATATCTGTGAAGTATCTTCTTTTGTAAGTGCTATAGCTCTTACGCTCTGCTGGTTCCCTGATACTTCATTCTGAATGGGAAAGAACCTTTTTAGGTGGCTGAGGGCAAGCAACAAAGCCTTTATGAGAATAACTCAGCCGTCATGTCATTCCAGTACAAAAGCATTTGCAAAGTAATGGTTTGTTTTCACATTCTGTTTACCACCTATTAAATTTCATCAGTATATTCCTATGAGAAATATCTCAATATCTGGTTTATGTATTGTGTCCATAAAATTACCATGGAACAGACATAGTCTGAATAAGATTAATAAAACTTAATTGTTTTCATATAAGATCATACAGTTATTATGCAGTAGTTCTCATACTGTATTCCATCATCTGTGCCTATCTTACAACTTATTCTATGAGCACCATATTCTTTCACTATTTTATAATTATTATTGAATTTTTGAGGGTTGTGTAGTCAGAAAGTTTAAATTTTTTTTTTTCTCTCAGAAAGTGGTGAAAGATCCATTCTCCTCTCATATCTGTCAGTTTATGAAAAAACATTGCTCCAGAAAACAATTTTCAGTGGAAAGTAGAAAGACAATCACTTCTTAGCCTTGGACAGGCATATAAGTAGGCGTCTATCCCAGGATTATAATATGGACATTGAACTTAAAAACTAGATGCCTAAGCTCTGGGATAAGAAATGTCTTATGTCACTTGAGCTGAGTGTCCTAGCAACTGTTCTAAAGCAGTTTTTTGGTCTTCCTCCAGAAGAAAAAGAACCAAAAAATGTCAGTTTTGTACCCAAATGGCAGAAGAATTCTCTTTATAGCTCAGTTTATTTCTGTGGAATGGTAAAAAACTTTAGAAAGTTGTACTTAGAGAATTATATTTTGTGAGGCAGTCTATTTGAGGATTATTTTCTCATGACACAACTGCTTTCAACAGTGCATTTGACTAGGTGAAATAAACTCCAAAACCTTATGGTCTGAGGCAGTCAAAAAGCCTTTCAGATCAGTCACAAATTCAAGCAGGTAGCAGAACTCCAAAACTTTCATTTTGCCACATGTTGGCCTTCTTTTAAAAGAAACCAAGTCCTAATTTTGGAACGCATGAGAATCCAATTTTTCAGTCTCCCTGTAATATAAAAGCAAAATTTCACACCAAGATTTAGTTCCTCTTCTATCTCTCATACATACATTCACAATAAATTTCACTTCTCTTCAATCTCACTAAAGAAATGTGTGAACTTTACTGTGAGTTCACATTAGAAAACATTGCTATGTTTACAAATATATCACTGAGAAGATGTGAGTACAAATCCAGAGATTCTGTTGGAGTATATCTCAAGGGTGCTTCCAGCGTCCAGACAGACTGTGTGGAGAGATTAGGAGTGGAGGCAAAATGAAGAAAAATCCCCTAATGGAAAAGTCACCTGTCAGAAAAGCTCTGCCAATGTCCAGAGTATGAGGCTTTATGATGTTGTTGTCCTCAAGCTATAAGTATGAACGGTATCTATGAACCAGAGATGAGAAAACCAGCAAGGATACGGAATCAGCAGTTAGACAAGGAAACATAAACACACAAATCCATGAAGGAAAAAAAACAGTTTAGAAGTGAGAAAACTGGCATCCCTTCAAGACACAGAGACAAACTTTCCCTTAGCAGCACAAGAGGGATTGCAGGCAGAGCCAACTGGCTTGACAGACTCTCTTCATCACTGTGTAGGCTGCTGCATGGAAAAGCACTGACCATAGAATCATATGTGTTTGAGGAAGGCAGTAGGAAGAAGTGAAACATTCATTTACAGAATATAGCTTCTCATTTAACATTGATCAGTCATTTAGACTGTAGTACTGACTACAGTTGTAAGAGAGATATTTATTTTTAAAAAAGCAAGGTATTTGTGCTTTGTGAGAAGGAAATGAGCACAAGAAGTATCTTTGTAAAATCTGTATCTGCAACAGAGTACAGAGATTTGGAAAAGATCTGATATGATAGATGCTCATCTATTAATAAAGACCATATATGTGTCACAGCAATCCATGTAATTAATTGCTTTATGTCTTTCTGAGCATTTCATGTGATAACTAGCCTCTCCCTCCACCACTTCCTTTCACATTCCAAAACTCTGAGCAGTTATCAAATAGGTTTGCATTGAAAAATCAATTTGCCATACAAATATTTATTTCTTTCCTGACAGGAATCTGTGGAAGAGTCCAGTTACCTCGGGGCTAGAGTTTAGGATTTCTTTGCAATGAGAGACAGCTATCCATGGGATCCACGGGGTTTGATAAGAATAAATTATTATAATCTTAGAGAGTGTCTTTTACTTAAGACTATCTCAGGACTTATATAAAGCTATTTGGTGTACTGGTTGCTGTTTAGATGATCCATAATAATAATCACATTGACTAAAGCAGGTGCCTCATCTGTGGAGACTGCAGTCTTCATACATCTATCTTTTTTTCCAGTTAAGATTAGGCCAAATAATCTCCAAAGATTTCTGTGTATGAACCCCTGCTGAGCTTGCCATACACAGGATGAGAAGCAACAGCATTCACAGGATGAGAAGCAACCAAGGGAACTGATCCTTTTGCACATTGCTGCTTTTATTTACTTATTTATTTATGGTGCTCACATAGATGTTCTCCATGAAATCCTCTCTTGTAACAGTATGAGAACATGATAGGTGCCCATAACTGTTTCTGTGAAGTACTGTGTATGGTTTTACATGAGAAACCTATGCATGGTTAAAACAGCTTATTCTCGGTGAGACAAGGATTTCCCTTCCATTACTGAGCTTTAAGAGCCCAGTGCATGATACTGCAGGTGCTTGTACTCACAACAGGAGAGGGAGTAAGGGGGCATAGTAGGGAAGGGGACAAAAATATTCATCCTGGCCTTGGGGCCAAAACAGTCCCATAGTATGATGGAGGGTAGGAGTCCAGGATTAATACCAGATGGAAAGGGGAATTGGATAAGAAGAAAAAAACCTCCACTTGCTCATGAATTCAGTTGGAATTCATATAGCCTGTGCACAATTAGAATAGCAGAAAGGGTTTAACTTGGGCTGAGGACCTGATTGTTAGGATATAAAAAATTAATAGCATATTCAAACCAAGAAAAAAAAAGTTCCTTAGCTGTTTGCCTGCAGTAAAAAAGCCTTGCTGTTTTGTCTTTCCTCCTTTCCTTTCCTTTCCCAAAAAGATCTCACCTGTTTTCACTTAAATAAGTGGGATCAGTGATGAAAACCAGAAATAATATGCAGAATGAAAAGTTCTAGTCTTCTGATTTACACAAAAAGAATAATCTAACAAAAACATGATCAATAACTCAATGAGGGGCACAAAGTGAAGACTAGAATAGAAATATTTTAGAATGGTTGAATATGAGGAACAGATTTTGATAATCAGCATCAGATATATCTGATGCAAATATAGCTAATTATTTAATGACAAGTTAATAGGATTTACAGTATATACTGTAAATCTGTATATCATTGAATAGACAAACTGCCACAGATCCCATCTCAGATTAACAAAAGATAAAGCATTTACATGCCCATGACTCTTTAAAATTTCATAGGAAAAAAAAAACAAAACAGTTAACCATCTCTGATTTGGAGTTTTCAAACAGTGGGGAAGTTAGTAGAAACATCCTTTCCCTACATCTAAAGGTACAGATAGAGTTCTGAGCTTTGGACTCTTGTTTTTAGCATGACTTGCCAATTCTTATGTTGCATTTTGCTTTCATCTGTTTTTTATTTGAAAATCCCATCTAGGAAGATACAGAAGGAACTGATAAATATATTAAATGGTACAACCATTTAAATAATACAAAAATAGTTGTCTGGGTTTACTTTGATAAAATGCTGTTTAAAGAAGATCTTAGTATACTACAAAGTCTCTCTATTATACCTGCTAAAGTTAATAACATTGTTGAGACTGGATGTGCAACAGTACACTAACTAAAATGATCAAGAAATAAGAAGGAATAATTAAACCACTACAGCTTTCTATACTTAAGTACTAGTATCATTTAAAGTGCACTTAAACTAATCATGCCAAAAATTTAGATGTTTCAGTCATTCAAAGTATCAACCAAGCCTGACAAAATATTCCTAGAAAAAGGAAACTCTTTTTTAAACAAATTTAAACTCTTGCTTAAACAAGTAGACTATATATGCCTTTTTTTTTTTTTTTTTTTTTTTTTTTAGCATCATTCACTAAATAGACTTGCAAAAATATATAAACATATATCCAAGTGAATCATGCAACCTGTAATTAACTGAAATCAGTCATGCACAGTTGATTCAGGGAGAAGTAATGTCTGTAAAACTAGGGATTATGAGTTACTTGATGGTTACATATTGATTGTTTAAAAACAAAACAAAACAAAACAAAAGAAAACCCCCAGAAAAACAAACAACACATTCAAAATAGCTGAGTATAAGAGATGAAAAGCAAAAGAAAGTATGGTCACAGGAAGAGCTGGACAACAAATCAACAGCAATTTTGGGCAGTTTTGGTCCCCACTTCCTGGCCATAATTTAGCTACAGCATCATGGTGGGAATTCTGTTCAAGTGTTTGAATGTTACAGTTGCTTGAAAAGCCCCAATTAATTAATATATTAGGGACCATAAAGTATTCACAAACTGGTCATGAAGTATATTTGCAATTCGCTGTCTGGTATATAAAATCATATGTTTTGTGGTTGTTTTTTATTGAGGCTCCTTTAGGGTAACCAGATGCAATGAGAGTTTAAAGAGAAAATAAGGCTTTTAATTCTTTTGGGGAGAGGTTTTAGCAGACAATAAATAAGCCTATACAATTTAGAGCATTTAAAATCTTTTCTTATCATCTTTAAACCAGTTGGAGAATAATGTTTATTTGGCTCTGCACAAGGACCTTAGTTTTAAAAATAACTATTCCTTCCTGTGTGAGGCAGTGAGAAAGATAAAAGCCAGATGTACTGGCTGTCTGAGAGACTTAACATTAATTTTTTTCTTGACACAGTCACACCAAGCTATGAAAGTGTGTGGTCCTAGTTGTAAAAGCTGTGGTTAGAGCATGGTTCTGACCAAGAGGTTGAGAGAATATCTGTTTTGTATCCTATGTGCAATTGAACAACATGTTTTTTCACATGCCTGGCAAGTACATGCAATGAACTGATTTTCTCTTTACTGCTCTCAACTATTCGTCACAGAAACATTTGTACATGAAAGTGCTGTTGACAAAGCAAGTGACTAGGTTTGGTGGTCACTGGACTTTGCTTATTCATCAAATTATGGGAGTTTCACAGAGGTAAGTCACTTTTGATTAAGTGCTCAAAATTTGTCTGATTATTTACCAGCTCACCCTTGCTGCTTTCTGGTAGCTGGTCTACCAGATTTACATCCTTCTAGAAGCCATAGCTCCTCAAAAGATCAGCAGTGGTCTGTTCACTTACAGAGGGAATCCAAAATGTTCAGTTTTCCAACCAGATGAATATAAAACTGAAATTAAAATCAAACAAAAATTTCTGATATAGAAATTAACTTTTAATGTTCCACTTGAATCCTAATCCAATACCTACTAATTCTCTTTAACTGACCACCTTATTAATTCAGCACATTGGTCTCTGTTTCCTTTTACTAAGTTATCGCACCAAGGGGAAACAAAGCAAGATATTTCATAATGTAATTTAAGGACTGCATGGAAATGAGATTTTTAAGTGCAAGTGTCCAAATTAGGAATATTATTTGGTACTTCAAGGTACCTATAATTCAGGAACCCAATTCCTACCACAGTCATCTAGGGTTTCAATTCTTTTCAAGAGATCTGGAAGCCAGTGATTCAGATGCTTGTATCCACTTAGGAAGCTGTGGATATAAAGACCTCCAGTATGTGTATGCTTTCATCACTGGCTTGGGGAGCATAAGCAAGTTATCCCCCATATCAAAGGTGAAGAAATTAAACCAAGATTTTATGTCTGAAAATACCTATCAGTATGACCACTTGAGACCATTTTTCTTTATGCTAATGTTGATACTTGGAAGCAGAGACCTGTGCTCCTGTTCCAGATCAGGACATTTATGTATTTGTCATAGAAAAACATAGAAACATAAAAATGTCTTTGTTGGAAGGAACCTCTAGAGGTCATCTAGTCCAACCCCCCTGCTGAGATCAGGGACATCCTCAACTAGAGCACACTGCTCAGAGCTTCATCAAGCCCCACCTTGAATGTCTCCAGGAATGGGGCCTCAATCACCTCCCTGGGAAACCTGTTCCAGTGCTCCACCACTCTCGTGGTAAAGAACTTCTTCCTTATTTCTATTCTAAATCCACTCTTTTCTATTTTAAAACCATGACCCCTCATCCTTTCACTACAGGCCTTTGTAAACAGGCCCTGTCCTGTCTTTTTATAAGCTCCCTTCAGGTACTGGAAGGTGGCTATTGGGTCTCCCCAGAGCCTTCTCTTCTCCAGGCTGAAAAATCCCAG
>JAAGNO010022619.1:115573-129343 GCA_033439905.1 Ceryle rudis
GAGGGCTCCAGAGCTGGATGCAGTATTCCAGGTGAGGTCTCACCAGAGCAGAGTAGAGCGGTAGAATCACCTCTCTCGATCTGCTGGCCACACTGCTTTTGATGCAGTCCAGGGTGCAATTGGCCTTCTGGGCTGCAAGCACACACTGGCTCCTCATGTCCAGCTTCTTGTCTGCCAGCACCCCAAAGTCCTTTTGCACAGGGCTGCTCTCTATCACCTCCTGCCCCAGCCTGTATTGATAGTGGGGATTGTTCCAGCCCAGGTGTAGGACCCTGCACTTGCTCTTGTTGAACCTCATGAGATTCACCTGGGCTCACCTCTCCAGCTTGTACAGGTCCTTCTGGATGACATCCTGTCCCTCTGGTGTATTGACAGCTCCACTCAGCTCGGTGTCATCCGCAAACTTTCTGATGGTACACTCAATCCCGCTGTCTATGTCATTGATAAAAATGAAATTGAAAAAAACAAGACAGATCCCAGTACAGCCCCCTGAGGGACACCACTTGTCACTGCTCTCCATCTGAACTTTGAGCCATTGCCCATTTTTCCAAATATACGTTTTCTTTGAAAATGCATAAACAGCCCCCTGCAGAAAGAACTGAACCCAGATTATCCCTCTCCTTGGTGTGTGCCTTACAAATAAACCAAGAACATTTTATTCTCTCTTTATTACCAAGGTGCAATTTTCAGGAGGCAGAGAGGAAAGATTTGCTAGAGTAGCTTCAAAATAACAATTGTGAGTGTCTCCATAACAAAGTAAGATAACTAGTCAGCTTCTTCTTGTTGTTCTTTTACAAGACTGTTGTGGAAGCTGAAGAAATGTGACTTTCAGTCTTTTAAATCTTGATGGAACAATTGAATTCTACCCCAGAGTCTATGAAAATTTCTGGAATTGCTTCTCACAAAGATGTGATGAGTGGTACCAGCACCATTTTAAAGGAAAACTTTTACCTATAGTTTTAGGTTAATCCTCCCAGAATTTATTTGACTTTACATCAGAAATGTGTTCAGAAAGTACTTATGAGATCAAGTTGCTAGAAAGGCAAATGCTTGCCTACGTTCTGTTTTACAGTATGAGCTATAAAACCTGGCTCAGTGCTGCCACAGTTGATGTGCCTCTGAATATGGAAGTAAAGGAAATGAGAATAGGTGTCTTCTGGTTAAAAACTAGTGGCCATAGGGAACTTAGTATCATACAGCAAGAAAGTGCAAGTAAGCAGAAGGCTCTAATCCTTAAATGCTATCTTAGCCCTATTTAGCTATCCAGTTTTTGGGTGATCTTGATTTTGGATACTTGTGAAAATTGAATCTTGTCCTGTTGTTCTCAAATATTGTCAAGTTGTGTTCATGTATTGTCTAATTCAGCACATCATGAGTTCTCATTGAAATATATGTGTTCCACTGAAATGCAAATAAATAATTTCAAGTACTATGTTTATTATTATCATTATTGTTATTGTTACTCTTACTATTGCTATTATAAATTATCATTATTACTACATTCTTTCTTGCTTTGAAATCACAGTAAATTAGACTTTACTTTGTAACTTTTTAGAGCAATTCTGTTAGTAAGTCTGAAACAGGTTTATCTTAAGGAAGTTTCCTTTGCCAAAATTAGACAGAGGTATGTAAATTACTGAAAGATAAATCATCAGAATGTCTGGAGGCAGTGACAGTTTCAAAATTGAAATGATCAAATTTTTTTCATCCAATCTTATATTTGATTTTGCAGTCCAAAATGATATGCTATCTTGTATAAATTCACACCATTTAGTGCAACCTTTCATATACACTCTCTCTCTTCAAAAATTTATGTGATACGCTTCTTCAAATAATTTACACAATACACAGAGCATATGAGAAGGAAATAAAATACATAGAAATAAATGCACTGACAAATGTACTGCATAACACTAAAATGTTTGCTGTACCAGAGAATCTAAACGTATAAACTATTCCAGCATTCTGGATTACAATTATAGCTAAATCCTAAAATGCACTGTAATATGTCAAGCAATATAATTTTTCCATGGGGACTGCATTTCAGTTGTCTCCATGACTGAAATCTTGACTCCTCTGAATTCACGGGGGAAGTTCCCTGTAGAGCTATGACAATGCATAGCAGCAGAGTATCTGGATCCCAGACCTGTGAAAGGATTTAGCTCACCTATTCATCACCTCAGTTCTCTTCACTTGGTTCCTCAGATAGGAACTGGAAGAGCCGTTGAGGAAGAAATCTTTAATCCAAGAGTCGAGAAAAGAAATTCTCATTTAGAAATATAACAGTAATACTAGTAGTGATGAAATTAAGCTATTGTAGATGGTGTGAAATCATACAAAAGATATGAATTTATGAAGTCGTATATAGTAGCTACTATCACAAGAAAACAAATAAGCCTAAAAGGGATTGTGTGATGCAGAGAATGCTTTCCCAATAAACTTTCCAATTTTGAGTTAGCAGTCTGTGTGTTCATGAGCAGAGATTATAGAACTCACATATCTAGTTCCTTTCCTAGTTCTTTAATCATAAAAATTGTTCTTCCTTCCCAAGAGAAACATTAAATGTGGATGAAATGCTTTGATCTGCTCTTAAAACCAGATATGATTTTAACAGTGACCAACCACACAGAGTAGGGGCCTATATAACTTAATCCATGATATTGTTTTATGCATAGATCCTCACTGCATTAATCCCTACCTTGAATTTTAAGGCTGTTATTGTATATGCAAACACTAAAATGTTAGGTTTTATAGATTTCTGGAAAGATAGAAAGGAGAGAACACCGGATGTTGTAAACATCCTCCATCCTACGGGGGAGCTTAGAATTGATTTTGTCCCATCTTAGAAGGTATTTTGGCTAACCTTGTCTCTCCCAGTTTAATCACATACTGTCCCATCTGGACTGCATTTGTCATCAGTTTAGAATATTCATTTTACTTTATTTTGGTTGCCAGTTATGTAGTAGCTTGAAACTTAGTACTGTTATTTGTTTGAAAGGTACACTGAAACCCATGCACTGGCCAAGTCAGTCTCCTTGTTTCTGGTTTGCTCCAAACTCATTCTGTGATAGTCAAAATTGAAAAAAGTTTCAATTCTACAGTAAGAAAACAATTCTTAATTGCATTTGGGTTTCAACTGGTCTGGGTTTTCCCCCTCCTCCTGAGGGTAAAATACATGCAGATATGTATTTTGTGAGTTTTAGATAAAACCCATCCACATACATTTATATCAAATTGCCTAAGCAAAAACTTACATGATCCTTTTTCCAAATTTTCCATTTAAAAAAATATTACCATGAGCTTTGCCACATTTGACTTTTTATCTCCTCATTAAAAATGTAGTCAAGAGGAAGACAAATTAGATTTGAGGGAAGAAAATCTTAATAAGATTTGCAGCTACAGGAATTTTGAGCGCACTTTTATATAGTACAGTTTTTACCAGGCAGCAGAGTAGGATCTTTTTGCTTCTTCAGACTCAGTGGTTTTTTTAAGTGCTGTCTCTGCTGCATTTACAATAGGGTAGAAAAGTCAATGAGTATTTCCTCCTGTTGATCTTTGCAAGAGGTTTGCATTCTCCTGTAGTGAATTGTTTTTTGTTATTGTACAGTGCTTTGGTAAACCTTAAGATGTAAAAAAACCCCACAGTACTCCCATGGTTTTGGATAGAAGTTGTTCTGGACATGCAATTACTGCAAATTACTGTTGTCTGCTACTAAGAAGCATTCTTTATCTCTTTCAACATGGCTGGGTGTATTGCACTACATTACTCAAGGGCTTTCTATTTCAGCCATTGTGAAGATACATGCTCTTACTCTTGTATGAATTCTTCATCTGATGCTCAATGTCTTTGTTAATCTTGGTTACCAGAAAAAGTTTCTTACTAGAGCTGCCATTTGACACTTTCTGAAGTATTTCCTGGGCAGATCTTCAAATTATTCAGCTCGGTAGTCAAGAATTTATCACCCTAAACTCCTACAGCAAGTATCTTACTCACTCAATAGCAGGCACTTGATTGTGGGTCTGCAGCAAGCAGCATCTCTTCAGTGGTTAGCCTGAGGATCAGCTGATTCCTAACTAATAATTAGGGTTGTGTTCAACGGTTTGCTTAAAGCAAGAATTCAAGCAATAATTCAATCCTTTAGCGTTGTACAAGGAATACAATCTATCTTTCTTACATTTTCAGTGATTAATCTGTGAATAAATATAAAACCATGTATTTTCCACTATGTTATTTAATTTAGGAGTTAGAAACTATCAAACCCATTGTTTCTAAAAGAACATCTTTCTACACATGCCTCCTCTTCAGATTCCTTTTAACAGTGAATCATCAGGTTTTTACCATTTAAACTTCCAAAGAAGATATTATTCACTAAAACCTCATTTAAAAATTCCACTTACTCCTTTAGAGAACTATGCATATACTGTTAAGGATTAATTTCTGAATGTTGCAGTTTGGTTTGCTGGTTTTCTGTGTTTTCTTAATTCATCCCGATAACTCTTTATGGTGTGTATCAATATGCTTGTTACAGTCAAATGGACTGATACTCTTCATAATCATGTCTTTCCATCAAAGCCTAGCTGGACAAGAGGTAGAGAGTCTCTAGTAAAGGACATTAAAAACCAGATTGTTTGATTAATGTTCACAGGGTTTTTGTTGTTAATTCAGCAGTTCTAGATGCATTGATCCTTTTTTTTCATAGAAAGAAATATAGCAGTATTTTCAATAAAGAATGGGAAACAAAATGAAAACAATATACCTTGTCACTGTTCAGATACCTGTTTGTAACTAAGGAAAGGCAAAATCCCTGTATTTCCAAGTCACATTATTTTGACCTGTAAGAATAGTCCTTTATCAGTCACCCAAGGACTTCCTTGCATATATTTGTCTAACCAGTAACAGCTGCTTGAACAAATGAATCTGTGCATCTCATCCTATCTTTAAACAGATGAGAGGGGAAGAAATCTGATCTACTTCATGTAAATTATATGTGACCTCTGGGCTGTTGGTAAGGTGCCAATGTATCCTTTAACTGAGCAAATACTGGAGACCTGACCTAAACCTATATTTTTTGAGGCGGTTGCATGTTAATGATATATTTATTTGTGTCATTCAATTCACTCAGCTTCCTGAAATCAATAAAATATTCCCTACTGGAGAGGTCTGGATAGGATATATAATTCCTTCTGGCTTATAAAGGGATATATTGTCCTTAGCTGCTCATTCCTAGCAGGGTTTGTGGAGTCTGTGGTTTTCTTCATTCGGTCAATGGTACTATCAGTCCCCTAGGGAAACATACTTTTCATTTACACAATAAGAGTGTTCCTTAAAGACCATCTACAGAGAACTTTTATAAGAAAGGCTGCTTTCTCACCCTATATTGCCGTCAAGAATGATCTTAAGACATGTATATTTGCTTTTATAGAAAGCAGAACACATGTACACAGCAGATAGATATATTATAAGGCAAATGACTAGGTATTTATGATTTTATCCTATTATATGTGTATACATTTTAAAGATTTTAGAAATACATATCAAAACATTTTTCAAATAAAGACTTCACGATGTGCCAAAAACTAAAGATGTCCATCTGTACATTTTCTAAATTTTGTACTAAATCATTCTGAGCTTGATATGGGAAAGCATTACTAGCCATGGATCTCATGTTGTATCTAATTTTAGTGTGGATGTGGGCTGGGAAGTGTCCTGGCATGATGCAGATAGAACAGCTTTCTCACAATTCTTTCTGAAGTATTTGTTTCATCTTTCACTCAGGTTACTTTATACCATCTGCTCTGAGTTCTCTCCAATCTTACATGATAGAAGATAAGGATACAGACAGTTTAGGAAGCAGGAAAATATGAAACCCCAAACATTTTCTGTTAAAAATAACAAACCACACCAAAACCCCAGAACAATCACATTGTATATAGCAGATAGTTTGTAAGTGTGTGAGTGTATGCCAGAGTGTATCTATGCACATGGGTTTTGGTTTGGTTTTGATAATGATACTTACCAATGTTCTTTTTTGTATCCATAAACATCAAAAACATTTGAAAGGTCTCCACTGAAATTTTTCTGCTCGTGTCTTCAATTCCATTTTCTTTTTTCCCCTTTCCCACCATATTTATAGTGGAGACTACAAATTAGTTTGAATGCAGATATACAGTAAACAATTTTTATATGAAGTGTATACTTTATACAAGTTATAGCATAAATGAGAAGGAAATTATCTGTGCTTTAAATTCTCCAGCAGTTATTATATTAATATGGATAAATTCCATTAAGTGTAATTATTCAGAACCTTGAAAAAATCTGTTCTTAATATTGTATATTGTGGAGAAGAACAGATGTTACTTTCTAGGATTTAACTTTAAATTTCTGGAATGTTGGGGTGTCTCTCTTAACTCTTTAGTAAAATTATCTTATTTGAATATGAATTTTTAATATGAAATGTACTATTCACATCATGGTGATGATGAATAAAAAATTGAGCATGTACAGACACTTCCTGACAGTACATAGATCAAAAAAAAAAAAAACAAAACCCAACCCAAAAAACAAACCAAAAAACCAGAAACAAACAACCGAAAAAAAAATCCACAGCTAGTAAAGATAGTGTTAATATTAAAAAGACTTTTCTTTACTATATTTAATCTGTTCTCTCCCTGTAACTTTCTGAGACTGGTTTTTAAAGTCGATAAAACTCTAGATTCTAATTTTGAAATTTAATATGACTACAGTGTTCAACCATGCTCCTGATCCAGAATAGGAATGGGTATAAGGATAATTCTGTAATTCAGTAATGAATGAAGAAACATCTCTTCATCAGCCTCTACCAGTTCTGTGATCCTGGTTAAAGCTCAAAGATTCAGAAGTAGTCTCATTTCAGATAGATATCGATCTATCATGTGACAAAGTGAGGATGAAGAAGTTAAATGTTCCTAGTAAACTCTATTACCAAATATGACATTTGACACAGAGTGGCTCTTTCCACTGTATGCAGCTAAGCAGGTGCATAGGCTCTATGTACTTCAACCTGGGGGTATTTCCACCCCCTCAGTCCCCAATTCTTTACATATTTGAATCCAAGAGTCATGCTGTACTCACATACTGCAATCTGATTATCTTAGACTTGTCATAGGGCAGACGTTGAATATTACTATCAGGGAAGTATTTTGCCACACATCAGTGATTCCATTAGGACAGCCTGCACTTAGGTAGTGAATGTAATATAATTCAAGCTAGTTTATCCTGATAATATTATCCTCAATAGAAAGAAAACTTATTTAATTGTCATTAAAGAGGTAAATTTAAAATATAATGAGCTATAAAAATTTAGAGAAGGTACAAAATGCCTTAAACTCTTTTACACAGCTAAATATGACTGTATTTGTACATTATAAAACTTATTAATACTTGTGCCTCAGATTATTTAAAAAGCATTGTTCTCCAAGATAATATCAGTATTGAATACTGAATTCTGTGAGATACTTTAGCCTTTTCTAAGTAAATGAAAGGTCACAGAAATTTACTACATTATGTATATGGAATGATCTCTCCATATGCAGCTTCTCTGCAGTGATATAAAGAATAGTGTTATATGGATTTTCTCCATCATAATCTTAGTTTCCTTACTCTTAAAGTCATTGCCAATGACAAGGGAAGCTAAGAAGGGGCTTATAGAATATCTTGTTTTTATAAAAAAAACCATACCAGATCATTATTTCTTTTATGTGTGAGTTATTAACATAAACACATATTTAATGTTGATGTTTAAATATAAACATCCTCGCATATTTTTTTCTATTAGCATTAAATGGATCGATCTTTCTTTTTAAAACAGCTTGTATTTGTTTTTAAAGCAGATAAACAATAGCAGAGACAATATATGCTACTGAAACATACTAGGACTAGCTGAAAAATGTCCATAAAATAAATTTCCTTCGGAAGTACAGTTAGTATGATTTTCTGGGGGTTTACCAATAGTATTTGTCATTATGAAGTATGAAATTAAATATTTGTCATGTAGAAGATCTACTTCAGGGAAAAAGAAATTGCAGTTAACTTACTTTGTTTCTTTAAGTCATGACATGCTACTTTTCAATGTTGTATACCATGTCATGTCACACAAAACAGACCAAATTTCCCATATTGTTATCATATGGTTTTGAATTTACTTAAAGCATAAAAATAACTACCTCAGCTGTTACAGATGAAGCATCTTTGCTTTGTTAGAAATTGAACTGCTCTCTCTCCCTTTCAGACTCTAAGAATCCCACTGTGCCCACGCTTTTAACTCAGATGCCTCTGTTCACATTCAGATAGAGCCAACATTTGTATTGGGTGAAGAGTCCCACATATAAATTTTCAAAATCCCCTTTTTCTACCATAATTTTTACACATATTCAAAGAAGTTTAACCTGTGAAAGAATACAGTGAGTGGGCCCAGCAGATCTCAGCTAAAGCACTCAAGTGTGTTTAAAATCTCCTTTGCCAGCACAGCCTGGTCCTGCACTCAGGAGTGGGAGCTGTGCTGAGAGGAAATCCTACTACTTCATCTATATTGCTTGTAACAAATGATTAAATGCATTGATTAATAAAAGTGGGTTATTTATAGTGCATTTCCTTCCTACTTTTATCTTTCCTGTTCTTGGACAGATTTATTTTTTAAACAAAACAGAAACATTTTTCTGAGTGTTTGGTTGTTCATTGCAGTGCAGGCATATGTTCAGTACAGTTCTACTATGCTTATATATATTCCATTTCCCAGGGTACAGTATTGCTGGGCTTGGACATCTGTAGGTGCCTCCACATCTTCATATTTATCACTCTGCAGCAAGCAAAGCATGGCAATGCTTAGTAATTCTGCCCTCTCGCATAAACTGGGTGTCATCCTGCTGCTGATTTATTTGTAGCTGTTGCCTGTACAGAATGATAGCGTTCCCATTGCTCCATCAAGTCTTCCAGGTCGATGTAGGTTGAAGACAGACTAGCCATTTTGAAACAGTATGGCATAACAAGTGGAAATATCCCATTTCAGCAACTCGGCATGCAGTTTATTCCTGTCACTGGTGTCACCAAATCAAACCTGCTCTCAAAAAGTCAAACCTATCAAAGCCTCCTTTGTTTTGTTCTCTACAATTTAGGGATTGCAGAGCCATCTACTGGTGCTTCTTATACTTGTAGACATTTGGGAATATATGAACAAGCCATGAATCTCTAAAGATGTTCGTCCAAATTATACTGGTGAATTTTGCCTTTCTGATTGCAAATTTAGGGAGAAAAAAATGAGAAATAGGCAAGTACATTTCACCTGTGAAAATTTATATAAATAATGAGTAAGCTGATAAAATAAGGATGTGTTAGAGTCATAAAGATGAAATGGGGAGGCTGAAAGGGCAAACTTCAAAATCCACTTCTTTTTGTGGGTGTGTTTGGCTGCTAATAATGGATATTTTTATTTGGGTAAGTAGTTGCTCTCTGAAATTGTAGTAAAGACTTCTTATCATCCAATTCTGTTTTTTCAGTTAGTTCTTACTGGAGCAAAAATAATAAGACTGGTTTTGAGGGTCTTCAATGGGACGTAACTTCTCCTTTTAGGCACAACTAAAGGTAAGGCAACAGTGAATATCCCTATATATAAATTAAGTTCCCATCAACAACCAACTTCTTGTCCCTAGATAAGCATAATTTGCAATTTCAACATTTTTTGCAAAGTTGTTGGGAGGTTTAATTGCGTCTCCACATTCAGGTGGTGGGTCTTGTTCAGTGACAGACCTACTTAGATTTCTAAAGTTTAACATGAGGGCGACGAGTTGAGGATACATTGCTATGACCACTTCTAGCAACAAGGCAAACAGTGAAGCAACTTGCTGCTGGCCACTCTCTCATGCGGAGAGTCTCCGGCCATAACTCCTCCCAAGTGTGTCTGAAAAGAGGATGCAGCCGAGGAAACAAGATGTGTTTGCAAAGCCAATCCTGGGCTATCTTAGGATAAATCTACACTAGTATGTAAAGCAAACCAATGATGGTTTCTCATTTGATACCAAGTGCAACAGTTTGGCTCAGCCACAATGCACTTTCTAAAGCAGAGTATTCATATATACATTACATAGAGCTTGGCTCTGGGCCCTCTCTGAGCTGAAGCCCTAAGGCATTGTAAAATTTAAATATATATTTAATCAGTTCAGAATATCTGAAATAATATACGGGCTGTACAGCAACCCAACAGGAGAAAAAAGAAAAGTGGATGCATGCTTCATATCCTGATCTGTGTTATGAGTGTGCATGGAGGTGTTCGAGGGATCAAAGCCAAATTATATAGTCTTGAATGACTGTAGGAGAGGGGAATCAAACTGGTCTGGCCTTGTTCTTGCTACTTTTCAGGAATACCAATGGTATTTGCTATGGACTGAATCATGCCTGTGTACTGCCCACAAAAAGTACAAGCAAGGGAGACCCAAACTGTGCATGGGAGCTCAGTGGCTATTAACCCGTGCTGAGGATCATGGATCAGTGTTTAGGCTCATGTCATAGTTTTTTTTTGTCTTACTATTATAGGCACACAGAATTTCTAGAGCAAAAGTAGGGCAGACATTTGTTAGCAAGGAAAGAAATTAAATACAAAGTGGGGAATGTGAGTAATATGGCACAGATTCAGAGTAAAAATGTTATGGATTGAACAGTGAGGGAAAGAAATTAAGAACAAAGTAAATCTCAAATCCAAAGGAAAGGAAAGAATAAGGGAGTCAAGTGATTAAGAATGAGGACATAATATGCAGCCAGAAGGAATACGGAGGTGATCATCCCCGTGTACTCGGCACTGAGACCACACCTTGATTATTGCGTTCAGTTCTGGGTCCCTCACTATAAGGACATAGAAGTGCTGGAGTGCGTTCAGAAAAGGACAACAAGGCTCGTGAAGGGCCTAGAGCACAAGTCGTATTAGGAGTGTTTAGTCTGGAGAAGAGGAGGCTGAGGGGAGACTTTACTGCTCTTTACAACTACCTGAAAGGAGGTTGGAGCAAGGAGGGGGACACCCTCTTCTCACGTGTGACTGGACCAGAGAGAATGGATGCAAGCTGTGCCAGGGGAGGTTTAGGCTGGATATTAGGAAATATTTCTTCACTGAAAGAGTTATCAAACATTGGAATGGTCTGCCCAGGGCAGTGGTGGAGTCACCATCCCTGGAGGCATTTAAATGACGTGTGGACCTGGTGCTTAGGGACATGGTTTAGTGGTGAGCTCGCAGTGTTCGGTTGAAGGCTGGACTAGATGATCTTGAAGGTCTCTTCCAATCAAAGACAAGTAGTGATTCTGTAAAAAAAAAAAAGGGACGTAGAATAAGACAAGAACTGACAGAGGAAACAGAGGATGAAATTCAGAGCCTACCTGAACTCAGTATACAGAGATCCTTAGTCAAGCCTGTTCTCATCAGGCATTTTCCTAATTCCTATGGTGTTTCATAATGATCCATTCTAATCCTTACTAGAAAAGAGATATTTGTTCCATTTATCAGCAGACCTAAGAAGCCTTTTCCTACCTTCAGCATATGGACTGATGTATTCTCAGAAGCAAATCATGGCACTTTAGCCATGCAGGAAGCAATGGGTTTGTCTTTTCTTTCTACAAAGTGATCCTGCAGCAAAGCTCTTCATCATTCCAATGAAAGTAATCTATCAGTACTTCGCCAAATATTTCAGTACTTCTTTAATATTAGTCATAAATTTAAGGAGTTCTACATGTTAATGGATCACAACTCTGTGATGGATTTAAAGCTGTACTTACTCATTTTCCTTGAATAGGACCTTTAGGTATGTACTTGACTAGCTATAACTTAGTCCGTGCATCTCTGAGTCCAGAATCTATCATATTATATAATCAGAGACTGGTTCAAGAATCTGTCACAGCAGTACTTTGGCTAATTCTAGAAGTTACAGCTTACATCATCCAGCTTCCACTCAAATCAGAGGGGGTTGTAGAATTGCCTTTTCAGAGACCATCTGTATTCAGACAAAGCTCTTTCAGCAACACTGTGCTGCCAGAACTTGCAAGGAAGGGCTAAGGAAGAGTCCTCCTGTCACTCTGCATTCTGTAATGTTAGAAGACACATCTACAGAGATGTCTCTTCCCCACCCAACCTCCATCAACACCTTACCAGCTGACTGCCTTTTCTAGGTGAAATATGTATATGAAGCTTGTTCCCACTTGAGTACAACAGGTTTCAATGGGCTCAGCACTCATTTCACCTTATGTATTACAAAACTCATATAATTTTTTTGAAAAATAAACATTGAAAATTATTTTCAGCTTTTCATTTTTAATAATCATCAGTTCTAGTCCATCATTTTCCAGATTTAATTAGACAAATTTATTTATGCTCTAAAATACGAGGACTGTACTGACTGGGACTGCTAAAGACCTGCTATTGTGCACCACTGGAGGCATAAGGGTCTCTGAGGGGGCTAATCCTCACGCTTTTGTAAATTTTTACATGTTCTGAAAATGAGTGGTGAAGACTTGGACTTGCCAAATATCCAAATATACCCATTGGCCGATATCTGCAGCACAGGTAAAATGTGTCCACATACTCTATTGCTGTTGTGAGAACACAGTACATAATTAAAAAACAAAACAAAACAAAACAAAACAAAAAACGAAACCCCAAAAAAACCCACCACATCCCAAAAAAGGAAAAACTCAAAAAAACCCACATCAGACAAAAAAAAACCCAACCAAAAAACACACACACAAAAACCAAACAAAACCAAAATGAAAGAAACAAAAAAAACCACAATCAAAAACAATATAAAAGAGGCAAAACAAACAGAAAAGAAATAAAGCCTTTAAAATGAAGCATTTAGGTCTTCGTAGGTGCATTTAAATAGGAGTTATTTGTCCTTATAATAGCATTCAAATCTGCAAAACAATTGCATTGAGTTAGATTTCAGTATTCTCCTAATACAATAATAAATATTTCTTATTTAATTGTGCTACAGAAGCACTGCAAAACATCAGATAAGAAAAGCTTTTTGCACACTATGAACACACATTAGGTAACAATTCTTACATTACAGAGTAAACTGGCAAGACAGAGACTGTACAACAGATTGAATATATTTGTATATTGTATATATTAAAGAACACTGGCAGAAGTGCTTAAAATACTGATAAATCAGGCTAGTTTCAAACTTCAGCACTTTTCTAGACTGACATTCATTGACAGGACACATGGTCAATATAATCATTGTCACTACATTTTCAGTTAATCCATAACAATTTTACCTTCAATCATCTGAAGGCGAACCATATCACAAACCTCTAGTTAGGGCAAGTTAGGGCTGCATCACGGATGGAATGATGCAATTCACTCATAAAAGAGTAGCAGCAATATTTTTATTTATATAAAACAAGGATTTAACAAAGTTTAATAGTAAATGTAACGGTGGTTTAAAAAGATTCGATGTCAAAAGACCTGTGATTATTTATTGCATAGAGGACAGACTCAGAGAAAACTGTCAGGGAGACCCTCCCATTGTTCCATGACATTCCAAAGGGTACCCTTTTGTCCTAAACTCCTTCTCACTTGGTGATCTTGGTCAACAGTTTATGTCTAAAGGATTACGCATGTACAATCAAACTTTTTTTTTAAAAATTACACAGAATTACACAGAATTATCACAGAGGCTAGAATAGACCTTTGAGATCATCAAGTCCAGCCTAAGACCTGACACCACACCACCTAGCTAGAGCATGTCACTAAGTGC